>JAJHUR010104822.1:0-10410 GCA_027495735.1 Lutjanus campechanus | reverse complement strand
CTCCTCCTCGGCCACGCGGCCGGGTCCGGCCTCACCCCTCCCCCTCGCCAAAGACTCAGAGACTGTGTGCGAGCACACTGCCCGGAGAACGGATTGTGGACTGAACTGACTCATTCTGCTCTGCTCCCTGTTAGCTGCTGTGGTAATAAAGGTCATTACCAACTGTTCTCATTGTCTGTTGTACTGCTTTTGGGTCCAAACCACACCCGTTACAGAAAGCTATAAATCGACTGTTTCAATACTAAGCCAGGCTAGTAAATAAAAATGACCAATTTTCTATTGGTGTAACGTTACGATCGCAAAAACGGTGAGAATGAGTCTATGCAATTGCTCTGCTGTAATTTCAATATTAAAATGGACTAGTGGAAAAGATAGATTTGAAAATGTATAAAAGTGCATTAAATGTAAATAATAGTACTAATTTTTTTCTGTTGTTTGCTGCCGAGAGCGTCTCTGCTGTCATCCTGTTGAGATCTGCTGGTTTTCTCCTGAAAAAAAGGTGGCGTTGCCGTTTTACCAGCTCCTAACGATTCCAAACAAGTTCCTAACAGATCCGAACAAGGCAACCAATCAAATCGCTGCATGGTTAGGAACTGTTAGGAATTGTTAGGACTTGGTTAGGATTTGGTCAGGAGTTGTTAGGATTTAGTTAGGAGCTGTTAGGAATAGATTATTCCTAACAACTCCTAACCCTAATGTAGTGTTAGGGCATAGAAACATTCAATCCTGCATATCTACAGAACGGTGAGGACTAGAGACATAGGACCAAGACCAGTGCTCTATGTGTCTGTAGAACGTTGCCACATTAATCATCATGTTTTTCCTGGTCGTCGCCATGTAGCCCTTATTCTTCAGGTAAGTCAGGTAGCTGTTGGAAGAAGAGAGCACATGATCGACCGAGTTCAGTATATGCCGGGGGCGTGCCGGTAGAGGTGGAAGGAATGGTGTCAGGGTCAGGGGAGGCAGGACCCCTGCTGCCGCGGGACGGAGGGCCGGGTCCAGCAAGAGGGAGCTCGTGACTCCCGGCAGTCCCCCCCAGATTGAGCATTGATGTCATCGAAGCTGAGAGGTCTTGAGTGACTGCTGGGCAAGCCCTCCTGGGCGGCGAGATCCACATGGACGACCTAGGGGGCTCGTCCACCAGGCTGAGGTCCATGGCCGCCTTGTCGTCTGTAGTGACCGATTGCATGCAGGCAGACAGACAGACAGACAGACAGACAGACAGACACAGGTAGCGACATCGAGTGCACAAAACAATTAGTTGTTACCAGACAAAAAAACGAAACAAAAAACACGTCACATCATGCAACGCACAACAGACGACAGGAAGTACCCGACTGGTCCAGCTCGTCAAGGGTCGAGACCATGGCCGGGTTAGGGTCAGTCCTGCGGAGCGCTGCAAACTTGTGGACGATGGCCAACCTCTTCGCCTGGGTGATGAGCTCGTCTCAGTCCTGGCAAAATTATACGAGCGTTTTGAGATTGCGAGGGTTTTGTGTGTGATGCGCAAAGATTGTTTACATGCACTTACCTCAAGTGTAGATTTAACAGGTGCTTGTCTAAACGGACAAGCCTGGTCTTATCGCAGAGCGGACAGTCGAGCATGACTGTCGTCCTACGGTAGGAAGAGAAAGAGAGAAAGAGAGAAAGGTCAGTCCAACAAATGCCAGCACAACAAATTCACGACAAAAGGGCAGAGGTTGTTGAGGTCATTGGTATGGGGGAGAAATAATACTCCAAATTTGGCTAAATTGATTTAAAAAATCAATTGAGTTTGTTTCTGTTGCAATTTGATTGAGGTTGAGCCACAATTTTGGATAAAATGCCTTAACTATATCTTCAGACATTTTTTCTGACATGAATAAACAGCAAAAGGTTTTCACATGTAAACACACAACCATATATAACAGCAGTGTAAAAAAAAACATGCATGTGTATTATGTTCAACATACAGGCAAACATAGCAACATACAACGTATGTACATTCAAATATACATAGTAGCTGAGGCCTTGGAAGGTGGGGTACAATAAAGCTTTCTTGAACTGAGCTGAGATGAGAGCTCTCCATAAGAGCAGTCATAGCCTATTACTTGGATATTGTAAGTCTTGTTTTATTATTTTTCATACAGTTAAACAGTGCAGGTTAAAGCTCCAGTAGGCAACACTGTTTTCGTATAATTGAGAAGTAATTTCATAAAAAACCTTTCAGCATATTGTAAATCAGGTGTTCTGAGAAAGAACTACACTTCTGCACCTCGTCTGTGGTTCTGTTTTCAGTATTTAGAGAATGTGGCCCGTGATGGTAGACTTGAACCAATCACAGGTCTTTTAGGACCTGGGGGGCTCCTCCTACTGGTGCTGCTGCGCGTGCACGTTCCTTCAGTGAGATCCTGAATCAATGACGGAAACTACTGCAGGAAAAGTTGCTTTAAAACGGCATTATAATAAATAGAAAAGAAGATATAAAGAGTGATGTCGGCTACTTTACTGGCAGGAGAGGAGCTCAGAGTGTATCTTTCAAACTTTTGGAATTAAAAAGAGGCCTCTCAGCCTCTCTGCAGCAGCGATTCATGAAACAAAACAAATAAAAAAACAAAACAAAAAAAGAGGAAAAACAGAAGAAAAACCCACACAAATAACATTAAAACAAAACAAAAACAAAGAAAATATAATTAAACACAGACAGAAAACAAAACCAACATTCACCCGTCCATCAGCTCAATTAAAGTACAACATCAACATAGCAGTGCATGACAAAACAAAACAAAACTTAATCTGGCAGAACCTGCAAGTCCTTAAAGTATGATATAAAGGGTTGCCATTTGCAAAAAAACTTATCAGTACAGCCGCTCATTGTGTATTTAATTTTCTCAAGTTTAAAGTGATACTCCACTTTGTGGGTAAGGGTTAGGGTTATGGCGTCGATCTCGCGAGACTTCATATATATCTTAATGGACGCACGTGCGGAAGTCTCGCGAGATCGACGCTGTGTTTACATCTTACCGGCTACATGCTACAGTTGACATTTCTGCTAAAAAAACATGGCGTAAATGGCGTCTTTTGCGGTTAATTTTTAATGTCGCAGCTCGTGGACACTGTGGACACACAAGCAGGATGGAGACGTTTTGTTTTTGTTTTGTGTTCTTTTTTTAACATTTTATCCGTGGCCACCATTCACTGCCATTGTACTGGATGAGGCTATTTTTCCTAAAACTCCAGGATTGTTTTGTGAACTGAAGACCTTCACCCACCATGACATCGGCATAGTGGTGAGTACATACTGAATGGATTATTCTCACAAAGTGGAGTATCACTTTAAGGAAACACATAGTGTCACTAAGCCACTGTGACACAGAGGGAGGGTTAGGGGATTTCCACTGAAGGAGGAGACAATGTTTAGTTATTAAAGAGGTGAAATTAATAATTCCTCTTTGAACTGAATTTAATTGCCCAGACTCAGCAGGGGAACCGAAGATAGCAATAAATGGACAGGGTTGTATATCGATTCCCAATATGCTAGATATTATATTAAAATAACCGGACCAATAATTATGTAGACGTGGGCAAAAGAAAAACATGTGGCTCAGATGACACTGAGTTTGAACGATCACGTTTGTCCTCTACTGCTGGATAAATTTTAGACAACTTAAATTTGGAAAAATGGATCCGATGTATGACCTTAAACTGAATGAGTGCCAGATGAGCACCAGAGGAAACAGTGCCTGACTTACCCACAACCCCATCCCACCAGTCATCATCAATTTGGAGACCCATCTCCTCCTCCCACACAGCCCTTGTTTTCAAGCTGAGAGGGAAAAGCGGAGACAAAATGTCTAACTTGGAAGTACCTAAAAAGATGGTTTGGGGCAGTCCATACAGTGTTGTCAAATTGGCAAAGCTACTGAAAATGCATTTGAATACATATCAGAAAATACCTTTGTTACGCCATACTGAGAAAGCAGAATCCATATGGGGGGGGGGGGGGGGGGGGGGGGGGGACAAGTGATTATTACATAATGGAGGGAATGCCCCGAGAAATTTGAAATATTTCCTAAATTGAAACCAAATCTTTAAAGTACATGCATTGAGACCTTGACTGGAAGAAAAGAATATATAAGTGCAGATACAGAGGATGAATTAGAACAAGAGAGAGCTTTTTAAAAGAGTTCTATGTTGAACATACCTCCAGTGATGTTGTGTGGATGCACTTCATCGGATGATACAGGTCTTTCAACAGCCGCTTGTCTTTCACAGTCTTCACATGTGTTTTGTTGGGGTTCAGATCCTGGAATGGGTTGCACTAACCGGTCTTTACTAAGCCTGATCCTAACCGTTAAGTCCAGTTAAGACTTAAGTCTTAACTGGACTTCACATCAGTTGCATCAACCAGACTTAAGCTTCATCTAACCTATGCCCAGTCTCAACAAAGCATGTTCATGTCAATGCTGGCAAGACTTTGCCTTGCAGTGTGTGTTGTTAGCGTACATTGTTAACAAAATTCTGCTGTCTTGCTGATTCATAATTAATCATTTCATCTGAGATAAAGAAAAGGCTATTTCATCTCACACTGAGATAAGAAAACTACTAGAGCTGTTCAGCCAGCACAAGAAAATGCTGACTGCCAAGCTGGCAACGTAATGACAATTAAAAATCAATCAAGAAGATAGCGTAAGACCAGATGGTGCAACCGTTGTAACTATTAGGTTGCACTGCCAAGTTGAGACTGATAGCTTAAGACCAGGTGTGAGTCTTGTTGGTGCTGCTGTCCCCTGGAGGTCAAAAGACATCAAAATTTACTTATAAAGTGAAACTTTGTTAGACTTAGTTGTAAATTACACGCAGGCATTGTTTCAACACCATTCTATATTAGACATTCAGCATGATCGTATGATCTCAGCTCCAGTGTCCCCGAGAGACCTGACAGAACTGATTATGTCATTGGTTCTGTGACCTCACTGATGATGTCACAGTTGGCATGCAGGCTCTTGGGATCTCTGGGGGTCTGAGGGGCTGCCTGCACTTTGGACACTTCCTGAAACCTGAAAACCGGAGCTGGATGAGAGACAACCTGTGTGTACAACTGGCATTCCACTTTGGGAGCGGCAGGTTGTGGCTTCGTTGGCAAGCAAAGCCTCAGTGCCTCATCCTCTCTCTTTTTCTCCTCTCTTCTGCTTGGAGGTGACGGCTGCACTGAGGAGACCCTGAGGGGAAGATAGGAGTATTAAGGAGCTTATCCTTCTCTTTTGTCGTCAGGTTGGAGAGCCTGATACATCCGCATCCCCAACATCACCCACATCTCCCTCTGGGGCGGCATTGCACAGCAGCAATGCTTTCACATCCCTCATCCGTCTCGTGCACCGTGAAGACGGGCTGCATGTAGAGCTGGGGGTCTGCATCCACCCAATTTGGACAAGCCCTCAGCCACATCCACGTCAACCTGTGGCACAGGTGCTTCACACAGTGGTGGTTCTCCTCCCAACAGGCTCAGGTTGTGGGCTAGCTGGCAGTGGAGGAGCTTACGGGTGAAGAAAGCACAGTGGATACACCTGTCAGTGGAGGCTCAGGCAGCCTGGGCATGTGGCATGCTCAAAAACACTGCACACACTGGGTGAGTGTCCCAGCTGGGCAAAGCTTTGGGCCTTCCCCAGCTTCACAGAGGATGTTAGCTGTAACCATGATTAGCTAGTGGGCTACAAACATGGTGGAAATTCGCTAAACAGCTTGTGCAGTTACTTAGCATTGATAAGGGAAAATATTGCTAGAGTGGAGGTGAAAAGTAGTGCTATTTTTCCAAAGACATTTCTACCTGTGAGGTATTGCTAACACTATCTGTTATGAGACATTGCTACATCTTGGCACTGCTAGTGTTACCTTTATTAGCAGAAGTATTGCTACTTCGCTTCAGTGAAAATATTTTTATTTTGTAGCTAGTTGAAGAAGAGTATTGCGACTGTTCATGAACTAGCGGGCAACTGTACAGCTGTGAACAAAGCGATGGTGGCCTGGCTCATTGATTACTTTCAAAGCCCAGGAAAAGGACACTCTGATGCATCACCTGTCTGAAAAGGATTCTTTAGCACAATAGTCTCAGATGACCCCTCCGACCTAACATACATGAGCTTGTCCCAGTTTGTCTGTATTGTAAAATCTGCCTGTTCCCCCTTCACCTCTCATCTGTCACTGGAGTTTGTGATTGAGAAGTTTAATAGTTGAGATAAAGCAGTTAGTAAGCCAGGTGTGTCTGGGTGTGTGCAGGAAAAAGATTTTATAACTATTCCTTCCCTCCTGCCACAGAAAATCTTACAAAGATCAGGGAAGAAATTAAAAACTCCACCATCTAATCCATCATCAAATAACAAAACATTTGGTGGTGCTATTGGCCATGACTACGTACAGCATCTTTCTTCCATTTGTTCTTTTTTTTCTTTTTTTTTGTACAATGGTCCTACAGCAAGTTCCTTGTCACAGTATCAAGGTCATTTGTTTGTCATTTTACAACACAGAGTTGCATAATGAAATGAAAACTGGTCATCATTCACTTCCATTGTTTGTGAGATTCTGCAAAGCTGTTTTCCTGTGAAACTCCAGCAGTGTTTTGTGGACTAATCAGCATGAGGATGAGTAGATAATGACTGAATTTTCATTGTTGGTTGAACACTCCCTCAGCACTTCTGTATTTCTACTTGAGTAATGAATGTGTGTATTTTTTCCACCTCTGATCATGAATATTATATTCCATTTCTGCCGTATTCTGCCAACACACACTGTGAAATGGTGACAAATGCTCTAATCTGATCATTCCAGATAAAAGCTGAGCGTCACTGGTGATGGAATGATTCAGAGGTCAAACTGTGCATGGAAAGAGTCTGGTTGCCATGGGAAGTTTAATAACAATGTGCTTCCTGTCTAGGTAGCACACTGTCAAACTGCCAAAGGTGATGATGTGATCAAAGACAGTAGAAATCATGGACAGTTACTTCTAATAAGAATAAAATTACATAATACACTTATGAATTTAATAATGCAATAATCAACTATATATGAGAAAGGTGTGTTCATGAGGTCAAAGTATTCTGTTTATTACACAATAATCTCTATAATGTCTTCACAGTACAAGTTCATATTTGTAATATAATGTTTGATGGACTTCCCCACCCAGCATGTGAACTGCTGAGAGGTCAAAAACACACACACACACACACACACACACACACACACACACACACACACACCCAGCACATCCACCCTTAGTTGCCACACAACACCCCCTCCTTGACTATCCTGCCCCTCTATATAAAGTCCCCTGTCCTGTCCATCTGCCTTCTTCTCCTGCTGACATGGATACATTAAAGTTTCTAATTCTGCTCTTATGGATGTGCGGCTGCAGGGCGGGAGGACGGGTGCAGGGCAGGTGAGTCACTCTCCAAATATCATCCTGCTCATCAGGACAAAATGCTCTTTTCTTTTCAAATCTTTTCATCACTGATGAATCATTTTTAATAATCTATAATAACCTATAAGCTATAAATGAATGATAAATAGGATTTACCAGAGCTGACTAAATCAGATTTTATCAAACACTTAAAGAAACAGCTGTCAATCATATGCAGAGAAGCCAATTTCTGAATATATCATTAGATCAGTTATCAGTTATCAAAAGGGGCAATAATTCACTTTCTGTCAATTATTCAAATGATCATATTATCATTGATCATTGCACTTTTCATTCAGATGAGTGCCTGCAATGTTCTGTAAGGATTCATGACTTCATTTCATTTAACTTAATTTTTGTGCCCTTGTAATATTACTGCAGCTATAAAAGTTTACTGTGAGATTGATTTTACCTTCAGTGGCAGCAGTTTTTGTGAGTTTTGGGAGCTGATTAAAAACCTTTTTTTTTAAAATACTCAATGTTTTGGAATTTTGCTGCATTTAAGCCGACAAGAAAAGAGAATTAAATATGGCTGCTCCAAAAGTTTGTTCCTAACAGTGTGGAGAGAGCGTTAAGTTTATTCTTTTTCATGTGGGAATAAATACAATATAATGAAATTTCCACTGAATAAATGAATCCAAATAAATTGTCAGTGTTACAGACTTCTTTTTGGGTGTCAAAATGTTCTGAGATAGGGTTTTACACTTGGTAAATGTTAGCCAAGTTTCCCTCCTTCTTTGATTCATTTTGGTTATTTGCAAAGGCCTGAAAGTTATTTTAACTAAAAAAATTTTAAAAATGTCCAGGCGGCTTAAAAATTTAAGTGGAATGAATTTGAAAAGACAAGTTAAGGTAATTTTATAATGATTCAAAACAAACTAACTTTTCTGGGGAAATAAACACATGAGAAAACATGTCAAATAGGCTGGATATTCACACTGATGAACATTTCTAACACTTAACTCTTATATGATGAAAACGTGTTATAATAAAAATGATAATGTGTTTTCTTTAAACCATTTTTAAAAAGATGTTCTCAGGACAGTTTTAACTCTCAAACAATGCATGCTGGGAAGTCTGCTACTAAGCTGATCATGTTTCTATTTAATAACTGATTTTATGATATTTCATGAGTTGATTGAACTCGTTTCAAGTTTAAAGACTTCAAGTTGGTGTTTATCAGTTCTGAAGTGTTCTGAAATTTAAAAAGAAAGAAATTTAAGCTTAATAAACTTGAATAAATAAAACTTGTATATTTACTTGTATATTTATAAATATGATTATAGAGTGTGGTCTAGACCTACTCTATATGTAAAGTGTCTTGAGACAACTTTGTTGTGAATTGGCGCTATATAAATAAAATTTGATTTGATTTGATTTGATTTAGTCAATGTAAACAGATTGGTTGAATCCACTAAATTCCTGTCTGGTGTTTTTTACAGTGCTGTTGCAAAAATACATGTTTTTATCTTTCTTATCCTGTTAATCCCCTTACAAGCTGTGAGATTCCAGAGCTGCAGGGTGGGACCTGTAGTTCTGTGGTATCAGCTAAGAGTGCCTTGAGTCATTTAGTTTATGGAGTCATAATGATATTTTTATCTGAAGCCATATAGTCGTCCTATTATAAATGTTTAATGGTTAATGGTACTGCTTTGATATCATCCTGACGGATTCAGAGATTATTCTCCTATAGTTATTTCATCTGAATTCTATTAATCACTATCACTGTAATTGCTCTCTGCATTTACTTCCTGTCATAAATGTAGTTCTGGCACACAGACAGGTTACATCACAGTGTGGCAGCGTCCCTCAGAGCTGACACGTGCCCGCGCATGTGTCGTGGTTGTGCTGTTCGTTGTGATAAGTTGAACCTGTTCAAGAGGAAAGTACCTCTTGACTGACACTTTGCTAAGGATTGCAGCTCCAATGGCTGCGCTTATTTCCCTCATCTGTGATTACATAACTGTGTCAACTGTATTATGAATGACAGTGGTTTATATTTGTATATTATATTCATGTGAATCAAGCTCACAAAACCACAGAGGCGCTCCTTAAAATGTTTGAAAAGGGCGTATTTATGATAACTGTTTTGTGTATCTTTTTCATGCATCAGTTCTTTTGGCTGTGATAATTGTGTAGTGAAAATCTGATTGTCTAGTTTGAAATAAAAAAGTCATCCTTGGTAATATTTGGACATTGAAACCTTCTCTCATCACCTTGTTAGGTTTCTTTACCATGAATGTAAAAAAAAAAAGGTGATCTACTTTTAACCAATGCTCCTTCTCTTTTACAGCCTGCAGAGATCACAGAGAGAGGACGGTAGGTTACTCACATTCACTCACTTGAACACAAATTAAGACCAATGTCAGACCAGTCCAAATTTGAAGGATAACTTGGATGGGACGCTCACACACAACAGGGAGAGACGAGGACAGTGGCACAGCATGTGACAGTGTCCTTGGGATGGATGTGGACTTTACGTCTTTACAGCTCCTTATCTTCAACATCCATAACAAACACTTTCACATGGCAATCGAGTGTTAACACAACCCAAACATATAAAACAGCAAGGTACAGAGAGACATGTAGGACCTGCTGGGTGTGGCTCTCACTGACTAACACACTGTCTGGCCTGAACTGTTATAATTTTGTCATTTACTTTTGCATACAGTTTTGGTTATTATGTAATTTTTAGCTTTAGATTTATGAAATAAGATCCTTCAAATTAAATGTTTCAATTAGATGTCATGCGTGGACTGTGAATACCCATCCAGGGGAATAATCTACCCCTTGCGTTTTCAAATTCCTATTTTTTGTCTCCTTCAGTTCAACAGTTTGAGTTGGATTTACTCACCAAACTCTCTCTGTACACACCACTGTAAATACCAGTGGCAAACCATGACTATTAGAGCTGGGACTTCAGTTCGGCCAAAACTCAGCCAGAAACAACAAAAATGCAGCAAAATGTAAAAAGATCT
>JAJHUR010104815.1:7323-19493 GCA_027495735.1 Lutjanus campechanus | reverse complement strand
TTACGCAGCCTTCCGTAAGAAAAAGAGGCGTCACGCCGGGTTCAGAGTGCCACGATGTGTCAAAACTCACGTGAGCAGAGTGCCAGCAGTGCCCATCAACAAACGATTCTGCTTCTCTGCTCGTTTCAAATCACACAGAGCTGATGAGCTTGTGAATTTATAACGTAAAGCTTTTTGCACGTTCAGGATCACGGGGAGGGGCTTCTCTCCTGCCTCTGTGTTGGTACTCGTCTCTCTCACTCTCTGTTTAGAAGGGAGGTAAATCACGAGCTTCATCACGACACAATATTATATCGATTCTTTGGACAACGATAAAATATTTGCTGATATCACAAAGTCTGCTACAGAACGATTCGGTTCGTTTCAGCGGCCTGCCATCAATATGAGACAATGTAGATGAACTAAATTATGAGAAATTTTATGGCTGAAATCTTCCAGACATTTGTGACACAGACATGCTGTAGGAATTTCAAAATAAAGGTGAATCTTAAAGATGACGACACAGATCGATGTTTTCACTCTGCGTCGATCATCTTGGATCATTGAACACTGAAAAGATATATTGATCGTTTCACCCCGACTGCTCAGACTCAACGGACCAATGTGGAATGAGAGAATGAAACACAATCACAAACAGCAGTGAAAGTGTAACACAACAGCGCTTTGTCCTGCCCCGTCCTGCTGGCTCGCCCTTTTTACACAAACATTGATTCAGTTCTGTTGCTACCTCCGCCGCCGACTGAAAGGCGGAACAATGACTGACCACTGGGGTCTCTCTCGCACTTTATACAACAAAGCAGCGATGGCAAGAAGCTTCCTTTGGTTTGTGTCCATTTGAGTGAGAAAGTGAGCAGAGCGGCGGTGGAAAACTGAATGAGGAGACACTGAACGCAGCCTAACTGATAGTTTTGGGTAAACACAAGCTGTCATTTAGATTCCCAAGAAAGATTAAATCAAAAGCAACTGGACTTGTTCAAAAGCCTTTTCTGAAGACATTTCGCCTCTCATCCAAGAAGAGTCTAGCTAGACTAGACTAGACTAGTCTGACAAGCATGATCTGATGAAGCTTCTTGGATGAGAGGCGAAATGTCTTCAGAAAAGGCTTTTGAACAAGTCCAGTTGCTTTTGATTTAATCTTTCTTGTGATTACAATGACCTGGACGAATGAGAACATTCATGTCATTTAGATTGTTTTAACATTAGGCTTCATACTGCGTCTGAGTATGATTTCGTCCCCTCTCTGCTCCCTGAACAGTCAGCTTTCACTGCAGTAATGTTGTTCTGTGCCCACTTGCATCACCGTCTACACAGCATTTGTTTATCTTGTTGCTATGGTGTGGAAAAGCCTGCCAATCACAAGATCCCAACAGCAGTCCACTTCCACACTTGATGTACCCGAGAACACATGATCTGTACTCAAGACCATCTTTTCATGTAGGCCCGGGCACATCACGCAGGTTTCACACTAATCGAATGAACTGGACTTTGAGATCAAATGTACTCTGATCCTGATGTGAAAGCCCCCTTGGTCTCTTGAAATTGGTTAGTGAAAGCATAAAACATGTCTTTTACATGAATGACGTGTAAATACTTTGACATAAGATCCTCAAAAAAGACACATCCAACACATGTCTGCCATTAACTTCCATGTTAAGTGAGTCAGGGGTTTGCAATGCTTAAGTTAATGTAAGCAAACACTGATTCGTTCTGTAGAGAAACATGAGGTGGAATAACAGCACAACACTCCTGGCTGTGCAGAAGAGGTTAATGCAACACACAGCTGCTGTGTACCTTGAGTCCTCTGCGAAAAAGAAACGTGGCCTGACGTGCTTCCCTCTGCGTCTGCTGGACAGGCGGCAGTGGTCTGCATGAGTGCAACACAAAAACAGTATTGAAACACAGCAGTGTATTCAGCGTGAGTCTGTTAAAGTACATTGAGTGCGATGCTGCATATGCTGCAAAGTTAACCACACAAAGTAAAAGTAGCACATTTAGATATACTTTAGAGATCGCACCTCTTTAAAATTCAGTCTTGTGTGTAATTAGATACTTTAAAAACCAGCCTGAGTTTGACTTCTTGCACCGCTCTGTTTTCAGAGAAGATTATACATCAGCAGCAGTGGACTGTGGGATTACACCAGTTGTTAGAAAGGTGGGCTCACCGCCGCTGCAGCTGAAACGGTCTCCTGACCGACGTTGCGTTCTGGCCTCTCTGTGGATCGGGCTGCCTGTACGGCCGCCTCTGTACCTCTGGCTTCCTGTACTGAGCTTCAGGACGTTGAATGAAGGGCTTTGTTTTCTGTCGTGTTTTCTGAGAAGGGAAGTGCAGCGGAGGACAGACGCAGTAAATCCAAATGCAAAACAAGCAATGAGAGCAAATCATCATGTTAAAGTAGAGGATTAGTTCAAATCAGACATCCTTTTTTATCAGCATTTATACTTGGTTTCAAATAACAAAACAAAATTTAATTAACAAATAAGTATTCTATACTTAATGTACGAAATAAAGTGTGATGTATCTTAAACAGAGGAGATCAGTTGCTTTATCATTAAACTCTCAAAGGACAGGTAAGCACTTTGGAAAGAATTAAAAGTTTAAAACACCTTTGATAAGAATGAGTAAAAGTTAATGAATCCTCGAGTGGAAGGACATACCTGAATATTAAGTGTGTAAAACACAGCTTTCAAGGAGAAAACTGTAATAGATTTACTGTAATGAATCATAAAATGACCATGGTATGTCATCACGATACAGCCAGTATGATGAAATGACAGTATGATTTGAAATTTATATTCAATGCAGAACAACTGTTTTTGTTTGCTCGTTTAGAGTTCACATTAATGCAGAATGAGTTAGTTTTATATTTCTGAGTCATTAGAAACTATTAATCTTTTATGTTGTGTTTTATGTTATAATGTTAAAGTGAGCAATAAGTTAAGAGTGTGTATTTTCAGAGCAGTGGGCTTCTGTTTTCAGGATAACTGGGTTAGCTTTACATTGACGGGCAATGGCATTTATAAACAGCTGATCATCTTAAAGTGTAGGACTCATCGTGGTTTATTATTGTCACATTACAATGCTGCACTCATCTTGTGCTTCTGCAGTTTTTTCTGCAGCCTGGCTGAGTTTCCTCAAGCCTGGGGAGGCAGTGGCAGGGGGGGAAACAACTCTCTTCAACATTGGTCTGTATATTAAAAAGGATTTCAGCCTATTTAGTGTAGCGTACGGCTCCAATTCGCTATTTGGACCGAAGTACGTACTGACGTTTGATAGAAAAAGAGAGAAAAATAGATGAGGGTGTTGTAGGGGGGCTGCGGTAGTTAAAGCTCCAATCACATCCGCTGATTCTCATCGACCCCTGCTAGCCTTGAATAAATAACAATTCTGGGATGATGGGAAACAAAATGGAAAACTTTCTAATGTTGTCTGGAGCAGACAACAACGGGGGCAGCTAACGAAGAGAGTTAACGCTTCCCGGATACCAGACGGCGGCTGCTGATGTCTGTTGCCAGGCGACAGGATGAGGAGAAAGCTCTGCCTCTGGGTGTGATGAAGGTCAGGCAGATCCAGGTCATTAAAGCAAGAGGATCACGGTCTGCTGGTGTGCCGAGCTCGAAGACAAGACGAGCAAGACTGGCTTTGGTTACCAGGGTAACTAATAATATTGCACGAGCTTTTCTGTAAAATACTCGAGCTCTGTCTTTCTTTTGAGACTCTGTCGGTAGTGCAGACACAAGATCTTAATCAAGCTTGGTTGCAATACCAGCAACACATGGGTGAAGTTTCATTAGTTTTCTTCAATCAGGACTCTCAATATTGTTTTATTGTTCTTTTTTTCCTCTTGGTTTATGTTAATAATATGGTTTATACCTCTCATATCCATCATCATTCAGCTTCCAATCAAGGCTTAACCCGTTCCACTAAGACAATTTAGCCTGGTCTATTCATCAACGCTAACTCAAGCGAGGCGAAAACAAGCTTCCATTGTGATTAATCATTCATCAAATCTGTAACTAACAGCGGTCAACGTCTGCCAACATCGTCATAGCAGGCAGTGCTTTTGTAGTCATGACAAAACATTTAAAAAACCTGCGCAGTCCAGGGAAAATATTACACCAAACTCCCTTTAAGAAATACAACATATTAACAATTCCTTATGTGTCTGTGAGAACACATAACTCTAGAAACAAGATGAAAGGAGTCATATGTTCACAGTCTTCTTGTCAATTCAGCATCATTATACTCATGAGACAAACTGTATTTCCATACAGACTTTATATTTCATTTCCTCAACTCTAGCCACTATTTTATTGTGAAATGACCGTTGGAATGCAGTTTAAAAAAAAAAAAAAAGATTTCTAACTACAACACACACTGGCTGATGGATCAGATACATGCCGAATTTTGCATCAAGATGCACGGTAATGGTTTTATGATCAGATTGTAGTCGTCTGAATCAGAATTGAATCGTGAAGTGCAAAGAGATCCCCCAATTCCCACTGAATAATATACAAGTGCTTGCATTTTTCAACATGGCAGAAAGGATTTGCTAACAGTTTCAAGAAGGCTGCTAAATAACAAGTTTGTCCTCCAATGCAGACATTTTACACCATCACAGAGACGCAGATTTGAGGGAACGAATTCTAAACATGATTCCTAATTTCTGAGCAGATGTTATTTTACTCATTTAATTAAATTAATGTTGAAATCCCACAGTAAGATAGATAAGAGTATCAGTGCTGGTCTGGTGTGTGTGTGTCCTGTTACCTGGTTGATTGCTGCTCTGTTAAATGTGCCGACTCGTTTGAGCAGGGCAGCTGGCCTCCTGGCTGCCAGTCCTGTGATGACCCCCTGACCCCGTCGTCGACCCGGTGGTGGAGGGACTCTTCTGTTTCTTAATTTAGGTGCTGCTGCTCCTCCTCTGGCCACGCCACCTCCTGGTACGGATAATATTAGCGACGTTACACATGTACAGAGCTGTTTCGACAGGAAAGTAGCAAAGGTTACCAATGAAACAAACAAGACGGGAGGAATGGTTGGCACACAGAGACACACCTCTCTGGACTGGTCCAGCAGTCCTGGACGAAACTCCCTTAGCTTGGGTTAAACGGCCTTTCTTCTTGACTGGTCGGCGGTTCACAGTGGCCTGTCTCCTTTTTAACTGTTGTTCTTTTTTATTCAACCGAATGATGTCATCTGTTAAATTTAGAACAAGAGCAATGATCAACAGGAGCGTCTAAATGCTCAAATTAGATCTGTGTAGCTAGGTTAGCTACAAGCAGCTAACGTGAGCTAGTACTCTATTTCAGTAACGTTCGTGTTAGCCATCTTACCTAATGACATGTCGACTTTATCAGGAACTGCCGGTCTTTCCCCCCGCCCTGCTGTAAAATCACCTTTGTTCATACTTAAAAATCGCGACAAACAATCTCGAGTGCAAAAAGAAACAGAATAATTGCTGGCAGCTGTGCCAGCAGCTCGTCTCTTTTGAGGCTAACGTTACGCTACAACATAAACGACACTCCTCCGAACGTAAACGGCGCCGCGCATGCGCTGTAAGGTCTGGTGACTGGACGGGAGCCCCAGATCTCGCGAGAGTGCTAATTTTATCCCAAATCACGGGCGGACTTCACAGATTCCAAACCCCATCTGTCACTGGTCCTAAAACAAACAATGGAGCTCACAGAGGAGTTTTATATCTCAGATATTTTTATATTTCATATTTATATCTATTTATTAATTTTAAATGATTACCTAATTAAATAACATTTAATTTGTTATCTAATTATATGTAATACTATTTAAATTAATCAAATAATCCTTGTAATATTTTATATTTATATTTTATATTTATAAAGTGACAACAGCTTGTCAATGGGCTGCTTCAAACACGAGCAGTTTTGATCGTGTCCTCAGCCTAGTCAAGATGTTTGCAGGCATAGATGTCACAGATTGCTCTGAAATGGTTGTGATCCTGTCAGAATCGATATTCAACCGGCCAACTTAAGTTTTTCAGAATTACGACATATCACATATGCAGCAACCATACATTTAGGTGATTCTGGTGCTGGTAAAACATTTAATTCAACATCTGCAGCCTGATAACTTGCCTGGATGACTAGGGGAGGCTGCTACTTCTGTTGCTGAAATGCATGTGCAGTTTTTCAATGACATCAGCTGTAAAAGGGTCTATAATCTGTCAGCCTTCATATTATAAATCTGTTTAGGACTGACATCGTCGCCTACATCTTGTAAATTAATCAAATTGCTTTAATTCACAAATTACTTGAATTTCAATAGAATATGTTTTGTATTGGAATCAGTTTTTGTTTTGCAAAATTTCCACTGTTGCAGCAGTGGGGGGTTTTTGTATATATTTTTTTATCTTTTGGTTCAGGGGATAAAAACTCACGTCCTCACTCCTATGTAGTGAGTGGCAGTAATGAACTTTAACACAGGCCATAAAATGAAGGAAGAAGGAAGAGGAAATAATACGCCATTGGATCCATCTTGTCAAATCTGAAGAAGAAGTTAAAACTTGTCACATGTGTTGGAATGTATTCAAAAAGCAATAAGTGTAGAGAGATGGTCTTATGATTGGGGAGTTAAAATCTCATTTTTTAAAATCATGTTATATGCTAGTCATTAAAAAGAAAATAGACAACGAGCAGGAGTTAAGAGAAGCATTGTTACACATGAGCAGGGCTCTGTTGAGAGCCACCTTGGATTATGGTTGTCTGGTGTACGACACAGCTGCAAAAAATCATCTACAAAAACTAGACAAGATGCAACAGAGCATTAAGACTTAGAGTGGGAGCAGTGAAAACCACATCCATCAATGCTTGGAATCTGGTGAACTGCCATTGTACTGAAGAACTAAATCATCGTTAAGGATTCAGGGAGAAGGAAATGGAAATATAGCTTCATCTGTTCTGAAGAACTGCTGGGAGTACGTAACATTTGCTGGTAAAGGGTTTGGGTGGGAAATTAACCAGGAAGTGAAACAGTAGCAATTAGACTCTATACAACATAGTCCAGCAATTATAGGAGAAGTCTTGCATGGATATTTCCACAACCCAAAGTAAATCTGCAAATATTAGACAAGAAAGCTGAGTGAACAGAGAATAATCTTAACCGAAGGTATTAGAGGGAATACTAATCAGGGTGAAGACAGTAAAAATGATGGTCCTTCCACAATTCTTATTTTTATTCCAAGCATTACCAATACCAAGAGTGGATTTTAATAAATGAAATAAAATTACTTCAAATTTTATATGGAATAACAGAAGACAGCGAATCAAATTTAAAACTTTACTACAACAAAAATAAGAAAGAGGGTTCAGTGTTCCAAATGTGCAGAATTATTTCTATGCTGCACAAAATCTGAAGTGAATGAAAGGAGAAACAGAAGCCAAATGGATCAATACAGAAAAAGAAACTGCAAAGATATCAATATCAATTTCAATTATCAATTCTTTGCAAAGTCATGATGTTGCACACAAAAATGAAGAAGAAAAAGAAGAAGAGATGTTGTCTCTATCCCGTAAGTTACAGCATAATTGGATTTTTTTTTTTTACATATAATGGAAGAAGGTCTGGATGTTTCCTCATAAATACCCAATCATAAACCTTACCTCGCCAGTCACTACATGCAGAAATTTAAGAGAGATGTATTTCATTTATTTTGGCATTGTTCTCACACCCTTGCAGATTTATCATTGACCATATTTTCAAACAATGTGTTTCATCATGGGAGAACATTGTGCTTGTTTTCTTTAAACACCCTCAAAAAGAATATTTTTTCATTATAATTTTTTTAATATTTTTTTTATTTTCTTGAAGAAACCTGAAAGATATATAAAACTTATTTATTTTTCTTCGGGGAAAAAAGGCTATTAAAACGTATAATTTATGAATGTCTTTTAATATTTTTATGTAATATATTTTAATGTACCCCTGGTGCTTCTTCTGTTTGTTTTGTATCATGTCTCCATGTTTACTTACTGTTTGTCAATAAAGAGCTGAGAGGGAAAAAAGAAGAAAACAGCGCCGCGCATGCTCTGTACGGACGTTCCTTCTGCATTGTGGGAAATGAAGTTCAACGCAACAAAAATAGTGTTACAAAACCTAAACACCGGCGTGCTCATGTAACTGGTTGTTTAAAAGGAAATACGGTGTTTTCGTAACAGGACCGTTCAGAGGCTTCTTCGTCTGTCGTTTCTGTCGGTTCGCTTCAAACCACCTTCAACCGACGTTTCATTCATTGTATGTTTCACTGCATTTGGAGAAGGTAAGTTATTTGAATTAGAGTTTGCTCGTTTTTTCCTGTTATTTAACATCTGGCTTGTGTTACTGAATTAAATTTGTCTTCTTAACTCAGTGCAACATAAACTTTGCTTCGTAGTTTTTGGTTTCTGTGATGTTTTGTAAACGGGGACCGTGTTATATCGAGTTTTTCACCGTTTTCATTGTGGTTTTCCTGCAGCTCGTCTTCAAGGCAACTCTTCTTGACTCTTGTTGCCCACAGTAATCCGAGCCCCACCTCAGTATTCTCCTGCCCGACAAACTCATTCATAAATAAAACCATCATGTCAGACAAAAAACGTAAAGCAACATCTGCTCCTGCTGCTAAAGAGCCCAGTGCCAAGCAGCAGAAGTTGGCCCCCGTGCAGGAGGTGAAGAAGGACCGAGCTGAGGGCTGGCTGCAGGAGGTCCTGAAGCAGCAGAGGACAGACAAGAAGGACATGAAATTCAGCAAAAAGCGCCTCCGTTTTATCTCTGACACTGAAAAGATAAAGCAGGGCTCAGAGGGGGTCCTGTACTGGATGTTGAGAGACCACAGAGTACAAGGTAAACACTTTAAACAACCCCCAGCAGTGCAGCGGGAGACATGTTTTTGTCTTGTATTTTCTCCATATCTCCATTGGCAACATGTTCTGTTTCTTTTTCTCTCCCCTTCTGTGTTCTAGATAACTGGGCACTGATCTACGCCCAGCGGCTTGCTCTGAAGGAGAACCTTCCTCTGCACGTCTGTGTCTGCCTGCACGTCCCAAAATCAGAGCTGTCCACTCTGAGACATTATGCTTTCATGCTGAAAGGTCTGAAGGAAGTTGCAAAGGTAATGATCTCCGCAATGATTGATCAGAAAAATCAAACATTAGTAAATCAACCAGATAAATCTGTATCCAGGTTTTCTGCAGGTCTTTAAAAAGTCTTAAAATCCAATAATCAGATATTTTAAGCATTTGAAGATGTCTTAAAATGTCCAAGGTGGCAACTAACTAATTTTCTTGATTAAACAATTAGTTGTTTGGTCCATAAAATGTCATTAAATGGCCCACAACTTAAAAATATTTTATTTACTGTCATGAAGGAGTAAAGAAACCAGAAAATACTCACATATGAAAAACTGAAATCAGAGAATTTTTATTATTTTTTCCTTTAAAAAAATACTCAGACCAATTATCAGAATGGTTGGAGAGTAACTTAATAGTCATCAAAATGTCTGAAAAGTTGTCCGGAAAAAGGTCTTAAAAGAGAAACCCTGAATATCACCAAACACTGTAGTTTTTTTCTTTCTAAATTTAACGTAATTAAAAACGTGAAAGCTTGTGGAACCTGGTAACATGAGATTTGTTATTTTTGACATTTTATTTATTAAATATAGAGCTGAAATGATTAGTCAGTTATTTTATTAACCTTAAATTAATCTGTTATATCATATAGATGCCAAACTTTGTCTGGTTCACGCTTGTCAAATATGAGGATTTATTATATCAAACTGTTAGCTTCTGTGTCAGGCAGTTTTTATTACTGTAAAAAAAAAGTTCTGAAGACTAAATGTTGATAAAGTGAAAAAACTTTCTAGAGATTCATCAGAAATGAAAATCATTATTTGCAGGGAAAGTTTAGCAGTTTTTATGTGGATGTTCAGTCAGTGTTGACGGTAAATATCGTCAGTTGAAGCAGTAAATTCCTCACTGCTGATATATTAACCAATAAAGCTGAGTCCCCTGCTGTCGGAGCGTCGCCTGCAGCGCCTACATGTACCAGGATGCATTGTGCAGGAGCTACTGACGCCCACGCCCATGTTGCCGTGTATCACCCCCCTAGCCTCCAGCTATCACTTTGTTTGGCCAAAACACAGCGTTAGGTGACATAAATGCTTCTCCTGCACGTCCTCTGGCTACTCAGAGGTTAGAGACGAGGACAAAACCCAATGTCCCCTTTTTAAAGACTCAAGTCCTCAGGGACTCTAGCTGATGTCAGGTAGTGTTGAGTGTGAAAGGCTGCGAGGGCCCAGAATGGTATAAGTAGAAATGGCACAGTAATTTGTGACACAAATTACACCAACGCATTTGAAGAATATAAAATGAAAACATTAAAAGACAATTGCATAAAAATATAAAATAGGTCTACACGTAGACAAAAATATAAACATATTCAATCAGAGGTTACAGGGAAAAATGTTCCATGTTTCAGATAAAAGGTGAGCTCTAGGTAGTGATTTAGAACATTTCTGTTTGTGAATTTAAAAAAAACAGTACTTATAGAATAATTCAATTGATTAGATATTCAAAAGCACTGTCGTCTAAAACCATTTTCTGTTTAATGGTTCTGTGGTTCCCCTGGTAACCCTGTGTTTAACGTCACAATGCGAGACAGTGCCAGAGTCTTTGAGGTCTGTGAGGATGGACTTTGGGATTGGGGCCCAGAAATCAAAGCTGAAATAACCTGCAGTTCTCCCTGAACACCAGCTTACATCACTGTGACATCACTGGATGCAGGAAGCAGGCTTGGCGTCTTTATACCGCTCGAGCTTAGCAAGAAGAGCTGCTGGTTTTGCAGCAGGAAAATGTCATTAGGTGCGTTTGAGATGAGCAGAGCCTGCTCAGAATCGATCACCGGCGACCGCCGCACAATGCATGCCGGTTAGATTTGACTTGATCCTGACGTCATGCACACACGGGCGACGGTAACCTCACGAGATCGAGGCGGCCGCAGTTTTTGGAGCCAGGCGTTACAGTTAAGATCGGCTCTTTTGACGACAATCACCACATGTTGCATAAAATCCAAATTGTCTGTGTAACTGTAATATTTAACGCTGGTTATATTAGACTTCTGTTGTGCAATGAAGTTTTAATCTGTTAACAAGCAGATATTTTGTGTCTGATAATAATAATAAAGCTTATGACTTATCAAACAAACAGTTACAAAGTGCTTTACAAGGCAGATTAAAGAACAGAGGATCATGTGAGAGTAGGGGGATCTCTTTTATTTCAACTTCAATCAGCGATCAAGAACGTGCTTCCTCAGCCATGAACGCAGTCTGCAGACTACAGGTAGCCTACAGGGGATCTTCATGTATATTCTCTGAATTCTGATGGAAACAGTCCGACTTGCCTGCAGCTTTTTGTCACCACCTCCTGCTGCGGCCGCCTGATCTGGTCTACTTTCCAGGCGAGGGCGCACTTCATCTCAAATGAGCCTAATATTGCACGCATTGAGGAATTTATTGCTTCAGTTGATAAAAGATCGATCCACAGTTAAGTCAGAGAGCTCTCTTACATGCTTGTTTACAGAGTTTAGGTATAATTACAGGTGATAGATGGTTTGGGCATTTTAAAGGCACACAAGTCAAATATACTGTTCACACAACGTCCAGTTTCTTGGCACTTCTTTGAGTTCATGATCCAGTTTCACTTGAACCCACATCCGAGTCGATTCGAGGTATAACCTTGTTGCTCTGCTCTGACACCAAACAGGAATGCAAAAAGTTGGACATCCAGTTCCACTTGCTGCACGGCTCAGCGGGGGAAGTTCTTCCCGGCTTCGTGTCAGACCGCAGCCTGGGGGCCGTGGTGACGGACTTCTCCCCCCTCAGAGAGCCGCTGCAGTGGCTGGAGGGCGTCAGAAAGAAGCTTCCAAAGGACATTCCCCTCATACAGGTGCAATCTCACTCTCAGAGATGTTTCAGAGTTTGATTTCTCCCTCGTCTTTCTGCGATTACTGCCTTGCTTTAATTGTTGTCTCCATCACAAAAGTTTATAAAGAAACAAACATGAAATTTACCTCGCTCAGTATTCATTGTTATATCAGTTAAACATTTAATTCTCCTTTTTATAGGTTGATGCCCACAATATTGTTCCCTGCTGGGTAGCATCACCTA
>JAJHUR010104791.1:4237-21463 GCA_027495735.1 Lutjanus campechanus | reverse complement strand
AGTTTTCAATCTGCACCATCAACTCACATCCTCTTCACATCACATGAAGGTGTGTTGTGTGACAGTAATAATCATGAGTGTGCTATAGGGTGCAACGGATCACAAACCTCATGGGTTTGGCTGATTGGGTCACGAATAATAGCCAATCATCACAGCATGTCACAGACAGGTAAGACTCAGAGCTGCTGCTGTGAGGGAGCTGAGCTGCGTTACCATGAACAGAACAATCTCATGATCTGTTTGTTTGACACACAGAAATGTCCAAAGTCGCTTCCTATTGACTTTTAAATCAGTCGCTCTTCCGTTTTTGTTTGGACTCCGGTGATTCACAGTAGCTTCAGAGTAAAACACAACATGCATTTGTCTTATGTTTTCACTGCAACACTGCATTGTGATTAAGAGAATTATTATAGTGTAAACCTGTATTTTACACTATGATGGTTTGATTTAATCTGCGGTGCCGATCCGTACAGATCACAGACCACGTATGCTCCACTGAACCACTGCTGCGCTGTAGTTACATATTGTATGTATACATGCAATTCAAATACAATGATGCATTTTCTTTCAGACTAATTAAGTTGTAGACATTCAGATTTGGTACATTTAGAAGGCACTTGGGGTGAAGCTGTTTTGCAGGCTGTGATGACAGGCTGTGGTGTAGCTCTGTTTAGGAGTGCGTCCTCAATTGTACACCATACTTCTTGCCTTGTTTTTGATGGCCAACACCAAGCTCTCTCTCTCTCTCTCTCTCTCTCACACACACAGTGGTCAACATTTTGGCTGCACTGCCTGCTACAAATGCCACGAAAAACACTGCTTGTACAATATGATCAATTTATTTTTTTGAAATTATGAATTTTACAACTGAATAGGGGCAACAGTCTGGAAACACAAATATTTTTCAATGCTCTCTTTTCTTTTTTCCACACTTATTCAGAGCTGAAGATGACTAAAATCAAATTCCATACTGGTAAGAGCCTTGTTTAAAGTCAATTTAAGTTAGTTAAGCTTACATTTAACTGGTAAACTGTTCTGTAAAGGTAAACCAGTGGTGAGATATAACTAATCTAACACACTGCAATCCAAGTACATCATCATCATCATCATCATCATCATCATCATCATCATCAGAAATGTTTTTACCAAGTAAAATCCAGCAAACAAGGAGCTTGAGAGCAAATGAGATCAGGATCACATTCGTATTGTCTTCTGTGTATCTGTCTATAATAAGACCTGAAATATTAATTGATTTGCCAGCTAGACAGGAAATTAATCAACAACAACTGTGATGATGGAGTGAAAGCTTAAATATGTTAAACCTGTGCTCCGTCCAGCTTTGTAAACGTGTATAGTTGCTGGTTATTCTTAAATGATAATATGTGATGCACTATTTACCTTCTCTGCATCTGAAAATCTGCACACTGCATCTGTTAACACTTTTATTTATGACACATCCAGCCACGTAGAATATATTCAGCATGTTATCACTAAGTGAGCTGAAATGAGAATATGTATGCACCTTGCATATTGTCTATCATTTTGATTTTATGAGTGCATATGCTCCGTCTCCTGGCATCATATTTATACTGCATGCACCAATTGTTTGATGTTTCTTGTTATATTCATGTCTAATTTTACAACTGTATTTTTCATTTGTGTTAATATAAAGCCATGAATATGTATTTGTTTCTGCAATGGCCCAGTTTCTCCACACGGACCATTAGTTTCATCTCTCTAGGAACAATATTTATAATGTCCACTAAGTGGCAGCAAAACAATGTTATATAAATACTCATATCTCTGTCGGCCTCTGCATTTTAAAAGAATCCCAACATGGTCATATTTCTCTACAACCTTTATGCATATATTTATATGTATTTTTATGTGTGTATATTTTATTTATATATTTAGGACAAGCAGATTATTAGTTAAACAATAGTATTTTACAGCTACATCTACTCAGTAAAAATCTCTGTTAATGTACCCATGTGGTGTTGTAAATAAATGATAAATTATGCAGTTGGTGCTTCAAGCGTGCAGCTCATTTTCCTGCACTACAGCCTATGTTACTGCATGTCCCAGTGCTCATCGGTGCCTTTTAGAGTGACACATACAAGCAGGAGAAGCGACATGTGGTCAATAAAGCTAATGTAGGAGGATGTTCTGTTAAAGACAGGAGGAGCTCCTGTCTATTGATAAATGCCAGGAAGTGACACAGAAGCTTTGATTAATTTGTGTCACATTATCCTCCCGCAGCAGGCAGACAGTGATCGCCAACCAGCTCATCGGCTGCCTACAGACAACTCCCCACATCCTCCTTCATGCTGTCCTCTTAATTCCAACTACAGATAGAGAAAATATGGGTTTATAAATCATAAAAATAATCAAATAAGAGTTGATTATTATTGTTCAAGTGCTGCATGGCAAAATGTTATTGTTTTTCCTAGAATTTAGAAGAGTAAAAGGGCAAGTAGGGTAAGAAACCAAATCGCATTTAGGGTAACATACATTACAACAGAAGCACACCAAGTCCAGGGTGAGGCAAACAACATGCTGAAGAGGCTGTCTGTAGAAGAAAATCATTACCATTTGTTTTGGGGGTGCTGGAAAGCAAAACCAAGATAGCATGGAAAAGGTTTTTAAAATAGAGACTGGCTTTTGTTTTTGGGTCTTGTACACATATACCTTATGCATGTACTCACTTTTTTTACACACAGGCTTAGCTCTTCAACTTTTCTCACACTCATGACAAAGACCCGGCCTTGCTGATAACATGGACCAAGCTCCTCTCCTAGCAGATAACACATAACAAGCTCCCCTCAGAGAACTGCTTAAAAGATGCCTTTGTCTTATGCTCGGTGTCAAGACTGCAGACTGTGTACCACTCTCTATCTGTTCTGATCCTTTCTGCGCAGAAAGCTCAAGAAACCTTTCCAAAGACATTTCTTTTGTCAGACTCCTTGTTCTCAGATTTCCACCACAATAGCTTATTGGTTTTTCTAAGGCAGAGGTTACATGTTTGGAATAACGCTGGTCTACAGTAAAGAAGCCATCACAAAAAACGGTTATGTCGAGGACTGTCCGCATTAAAGGACCAGTTTAATGTGATGTATGACATGTTTGTGACGGAAAAACAAACGTTTGCTTCGAAACTCAAGACAGACATGCTCGATAAATGTTGGAAAGGATGGATTGATTTTATCAACCCAGGTTTCAGGTAAAAGTGAGTCACTTGTATCCTAACTCCCCTCGTTCTCTGCTGCACAGACTTAGTTTGCTTTTTTTATTATTTGCACACATATAAAACTACAATAAAATACAAAAATGAGAGAAAAAAATAAAAGATAAATAAGGAAAATCTAAAAAAAAAAGCACACAATCAAAGGGAGCTCTCACTTTACAAACATGATAACTAATAAACAATTAAATAAATAAGGAAAGAATTTTTTGTAACTATGTCAAACACTCACTGACACTGCTTGATACATAGGATATGGTCAGGGAATAATTTTGTCCCTTCTGCCAACAAATGCTGTTAAACCTGAACAACAGTGAGTTTAATGTGAGCAGCGTCTAGTTCTCAGTATTAAAGTGTGCATGCCTCTCTCTTCCCACACCACCAGTCCACTCCAGAACAGCTGACACCTATGATTATCTGCACCAGTGACGTTGTGGTTCTGGTGTGCAGCAGGGGAATGAGTGCATGAACACTGTAGCCACCGATTAAGACCCAGACCTGCTGCTGCACGACACAATGATCCAAACAAGGTACAAAGAGCAGGGGATGAAATTAACACCTGCCGTCTGCTAAATACAGAGTAAGTGTTGGCTGTGTCAGGTAAAAATCTCAGGTCACCTGCCACCATGGCACATGGGTTTTCCTTATATCAAAAAACAATATTTTAAAAACACAATTCCTAACTTAAAATAGTTGCATGATATATTCCATATTTAAACTATCTCTATTCTAAAGATTTCTGCATATATTTCATAAGTGGCAGACAAAAAAATGAGAGGCCAGTAGAAATGATCAGTGGCAGGAGAGGAAAAAAAATGTATTTCAGACCTTGACAGTGAGACACAGCTAGATATTGACACCGCATACTCTTTTTTCCCCCCTCAGATAGCAGAACTGCACATGTCTCAACTCTGACAAACAGGTTTTCAACTCAATGCAACATGCTGTACCCACTGAATCAATTTATTTTTTATTTAATCACTTACAGTAGAACCCTCAGATCAGGATGCAAAAGAGGATAAAAAAAATATTGTCCAAATGAGAGTGTATCTGGATACAATCTGTGATCATATTCCATATATTTTATTTTATTTGCGATATGTTTGAAAACACACTTTTATTTCATTATTTAACGTTACTATGTATCATTTTGCAGTCTTACATGCAAGAAAGAGGTGAAATATATTCAATATTAGTTTTTTTCTGCATTGTAGTGACAGTGGTTCATGGAAAACTGCACTGTCATGTTTTGGACAGTAGAGGGTGCAATTGATTTATGTTGACAAACCAAAGCAGCACTGCAGCAGCCTTCATCTCCAAATACATATCCGGGGGAGGTGTCAACTTCAATTCTGAGCTGTTTACTTTACAACCATCTTATGTTATCTCGCTAAAAGCTGCATGCTGTTATTCCATTTCTCCTATCTAAACAGTGTTTAGATCAAAACCACTCCGCCTTTGAACCACTGGACATTACATGCGACATAGATTTTATAACAAAGATTAGGGGCCCCTTAAAAGAGCAATGTAAATAACAGAGAGCAGACGTGCCTTTTCTTTTTTTCTTTTTTTTTTCCATGACGTAATACACGGCCTGCCAAAAAGAACACTGCAAAGTGTCAGAACTCTTCCTAAAACAAACTATAAATCTTTCATTTTCCAATATAAATTTGAAATTTTTCTGCCAGGTTTGTGTCAGAGTCACTCGACGCAGTGATGATGATCCAGTCTGTTTGATGGCTGCTGGGTGACTGGGTAACAGTCGCTGCTTTCCTGAAACATTTTCTCGAGTGTCTCTAAGAAGTGCAAGCACAGCAGTACCATTTAAAGAGGAAATGAAATGGAAAAAGTGCAGGAGAATGGTTCACATTAAGCCCTTTTCAGTGGCTATTCATCAACATAAGACAAAAGTAAAAATTGGCAATGAATAGAACTTTTTTTTCCCCAAGGGGTGTGCATAACACTGTCATGACACCTGTCATAAACACAAAGGAGTCTTTACTCATGTTTATGACTGGTCAGTTACGTAAGTTTTAATGCAAAGCTGACAATGTTTGAGATGTCTCTGTTATAACAACATGACATGAGTCAAGCCAATAACGTCTTTGTTATGACAACCTGACATTATCAAACTCTAAAGCTTTGTTTTAACATCACATTAAACTGTCATAGGTGGTTGGTTTTGTCTCTGGCCTCATGAGACTATTATAAGAGAGTCATGAATGTTTCTTGACCTCAAGTGGTACGATTTGGACTCGTCATAAAAATGTTTTATTACACTGTAAAATGCTTTAATAACAGTGCCGTGAATAATATCCTGAACTTGAGCTTAAGTGGTACCATTTGGACTTGACATAAAGAAGTCTTTAAAAGTTATAAGGCCAGTTTGGCAATAAGGTACAGTACTGAGGTGATTTACGGAGTTAGCTGGTGGGCAGGTAGCAGTTAGCTAGTTGTTGCTAAAACAGGCTAACTACTATCTGGTGAACTGTAGCTGGCATAAGATAGTTAAGCTCAGTTAGGTGATGATCTAGCTGCTTAGCTGACTCAACCCTGTCTTGTTGCTGTCAAGTTGTTATAACAAAGACTTTGGCTTGATTAATGTGAAGTTGTTATAACAAAGACATCTCAAACAATGTCAGCTTTGCATTAAAATGATATAATTGACCAAATGACAGCAGGCAAACATTCGTAAAGACTTTTTGTCGTGCCACAGTTATAACAGTGTTAAGACAGACTTATGCACAACCCTATAAATAAAGTGTTAACTTTTTGTGCATATGAGGGAAGATACTGAATGAAGAATAACAAGAAACAGGATTCTCTGCTACAGTATTTTGTATTTAGAGAAAAATGTCTTCACAGTTATCCTCTATCATGCTGTAGGCACTTTTTTGAATGCTAATAAAAGGCAGAAAAGCAGTCACTGACCCCAGTTTAACCTCAAGAAAACTGACATGACAGCAGTTTTTAAGACTCACTTGTCTTCCCAAAACAAGAGTATTTACGCAGCAGTTGGCACAGGAAGACTCGACATCCAGATGCTCATTTTTGGAAAAGAATCCGCAACCTGCTGTTTCTAATTAGGGATCAATTAGCAATGGTCTTTAGAGGACATAAGACACACAGTGGGCGCAGAGGTTGTCATGAGACATATTTTCAAAGCCACACTGCAGCAGTAGGGGATGATGAGTGGGAGAGGTAGCAAATGCAAGCCTCTGTGAACGGGTTAGCGCGGCATATGAGGGACGCCTGGGCCGCACACCAACAACAATCGCAGCGGTAATGATGCACCGATAAAAGCGTCTCTCAGTATATTCACTCTCAGCTCTTTGTTTTTTTTTTCCTGCATAAGTGTCACCAATATGTGCTACACCTCCATCTGCAAAACTACCTTCATCCTGAGCCTGGTGTAACCACAATATGTTGCTGCAGCGACTACGGGCTACACTACCTGCCCAGATGGTCTGAATCAGTGGGCATCGGCCCTCGTGGTGAGCGGCGCATTCAACCGCCATCAATCACAGACAAATACGGTCCAGTGAAAAGGTTATTTCCCTTCAAATGGTGGCACAAAAACAAAAGCCTAATTTCCGCAAGTGGGCCAAGCAGAGCAGCTCAGCCACTTTTATGTTTACTGAGCACCAGAGAATCCACTATTTGTTTGGCAGTATATCTTGGCTAATAAAATATCTCTTGTTCACAGTGTCCAAAGAGGTAGCACAGTTGTTTGGGGACATCTAGAATAAATAATGAGGAAGCCTTGGCAAGCTCAATCTTGCAGGGCTTTGATGTGCACCATTAGTTTATAAGACATGCTGCTTTTAGTGACATGTATACAGTTAAATACTCTGTCTATTAATGTATGCGTGCTTACACAAATAGCTTTCCGCCCTTTGCTCTGAACGATTGCAGACTGTAAAAGGAAAAAGGTGGATGACTCAGCACTACGTTAAGTGTTGCATCCGAGCACAGAATTTTCCTCAAGCCATAATAAAAGCCGAGGAGCTGGCCAGAGTCATCATTTAAATCAAGTTGCTCTGACGCACCATGAAGCACATCCAGAAAATTCAGGATGACAGAGGCACAGTTGAAAACAAATAATTTCTCTTCACTGCAGTCTGACTGCAGATAAGGCACAACACAAAGATTCTGAACCATCTCCCATCCTGCACCAGTGGTTATTACGGCACTGTCCAACATGGACGCCTGCCAAGCAGTTACAGTTGGGCGTGAGTCTCGATGGCACCCACTCGAGTCGATCTGTCATTAGCGCAGCCCCACCTGCTGCCATTGTGCACCCTGTAGGCCCGGCCTGTGTCACATTCTTTTATTACACCCTGACACGAAGCTGCTGTCTGCATGACACCGAGCCCGCTGTTACAGATCAGTGCTCACTGAGCTGTACATGACGTTGAAAAGTGTCCAAACCGACAACTAAATATTACAATAGAGCTGCGAGACTGGTGCTTTTCTGCTCAATCAGGTGTGAAATGTATCAAGTCAAACCAAAACATATCAAAATCAAAAGTCTCAGAGCGGGCAGCAAAAGACATATCTGCACAGATGGTTGCAAAGAAATCAAAATTCTGGATTCGTTCTCTCTAACAAAACCCCTTCATTGTTTCTTCACAGTGGATATCACATTACCGCAATGTAACTGGTGAATACTGGCTGTTGAAAAGCTGCCTTGACTGTATTACTGTTTTTAGAAGTTGAATGTGTGAAGATGTTGAATATTTTATAATATATTTTAAGGTTTGTTGAAAATCTGTCACCAAACTGAATCATTTTGTATGTAAATGCAGGTAAGGAATATAGAGTAGAAAAAGCGGGAAAAGATCTAATTTGTCTAAATGCGATTTAAAAGTTGAATAAACCTTTTTGAACATTATGAGGGTTGAATGGATTTTCTGACTTATAAAGTATGAATAAGTCAAAAAAAAAGTGGGAAAGAAAGAATGGATTCACAGACGGCTGCAAGGACATCAAAATTCTGGTTTTGTCCTCTTTAAATCAAACCTGTTCATCATATCTTAACACAGTGGATGTTGCATTATAGCAGTGAAAGTAGAGAAGGCAACTTGTGAAGAAACTGTGGGTGTGAATTATGCTAAACTGCACTGCCAGTTTTAGAAGTTGAATGCATGAAAGATGTTGAACATTTTAAGGATTGTTGAAAAGCTCAAAAGTTGAATGTATGAAGAATGTTAAATATTTTAAGATTTGTCGAAAGCTGATGCGAGACTGAATTTCTGGCTTCAATGATTTTGCTTGTAGAAGCAGGTGAAGGAATATGAAGTGCTGGAAAACTGGGACAGGGTCTAACTCGTATGAATGTACCCCTTTAAACAATATTAGGGTTGAATGGAGTTTCTGGCTTTTGAAGTTATGAATGAGCAGACAGAAGTTGAAAAGAGTACGAATAGTTGAAAAGGTGGAAAAGGAAGGATGGATGTAAAATAGTTAAACTGACTTGCTTCACTAATGACTGGGGGCTGTTTACTGAGACATACATTACATCGAAAAGTGTCCAAACCAGCAGCTTAAAAATTACAAAAGAACTGCAAGACTGCTGCTTTTCCGCTCAACCAGGAGAGAAAAGTATGACGTCAAGCCAAAACACATCAAAATCAAACGTCTCAGAGCAGCAGCAAAGGACATTATCTGCACAGATGGTCGCGAGGACATCAAAATTCTGGTTTTGTTCTCCCTAACCAACCCCTTCATCACTTCTTAACACAGTGAATATTGCATTACAACAGTGTAATGAGCAGTGTTCACTCTGAATCATAACTCCTCACACCCGATTCATCTCCAAATAAAAAACTATGAAGCTCATGCTGTGATGTGAGGATGAACCCAATAAAACCATCCGTGGTGGTACAGTACGTGCAGTATTATGATTGCCGCTGCTATTTGGGGGCACAAAGAATGCTAAATAAGCAATCCGGATGCTGGATGAAAAATAATTTAATGCTCCTTTGAATCGCAGTGCCCCTAAACCCCAACAGCAATAAACATTACTCCTCATTTCACTTCATTTTGGCAATATTGTATACTGTACATTATCATTCAAAACACTTCTTTGCCAATTGTGCTCTGCTTGAGAGAGCACGGGAGCAGTTCAGTCCACAGCATGAGAAATTTCTACTGAGCTGTAAAACGTATTATTAAATATGCACAGTTTAATCAGCTTGCTCAGTTTCACTCGCGTATCTTGTTCAGCCGAGAGACAGCGGGGATTTACACCCAGAATGTAAGGTCATGTAGGAGAATGAGCCCAGCAGTGGTCCCTGCACATCAAGAACTTGTAATGAGGCTTTAATGGTATGTGTGCTCCACTGGACAACAAAAAGGCAGGCAAAAACACTTACCAATAAGATCTTTTTGGTATGATGGAAAGCAGAAACGGGTGTCTTGGCATTGTGCAAGTTTGCAACTGGTGGGACATTTTTACATTAAGGAAAATTCTGGTGTGTAACTCTACTGTAGCATTACACGACCCAGGTATGAATGCAGACCACTGTCAGGAATGTGTGTACTATAGGCAGTAGTACTGAGGACCCAAATACAGAAAAGGTCGAAGAAAAAGAATTTCCAAGTGGTATTACTGTTGTGTCGCTGCGGCAAAAACAACAGGTCTTGTGTCGAAAATGGCATGTGTTCCCCCTTACCTTACTCCTCTAACCATAACCCACCCCTCAACCGTGGAGGGCAGCGCTACGAGAAACACAACACCACATCACTTTCTGTTTCCACAGAGTCAGAGCATAGCTCCGTGAAGAAATGATCAACACAAGTTGGAAAATAAGAGAGAAGAGAGAAGCATGTTCACTGAAGAGGTACATTGAAACGGTCACAATTTCATATTGAATTGGGGGAACAGAGCTAAGCTAATGTATTGTGCATTCCACAGAAATAACATAGTTTGACTAATGTTATTACTTTGCACAAGCAAGTAATTACTGCAGGGGGGGGGGAGTAACGTTAGAAGAAAATGTTCGGAGAAAAAGTGTGACTTTGGTCATTAATTTAGTCTATAATGGAGACATCATTTTCCTGGGAATTGTGCCTGGAGGCAGACTGTTGAAAGCGAGACTTATAGGGGACCAGTCTAAACATGGACTGTGTCATTATTCAGTAGCCATTACACAGCGCAATCAACATTTACATCATAATAATGAGTCAAAGCCAAAAGTCGGGAAAGAGAAGGCAGCCAAAACAAGCAAACAAAAACAGAGAGGCAAGGCAGAAGCAACATAAAATCAACTGGGGCCGTCATTGTGACAGACACTCACCCTAATCCTAACCACTGAAGGTAACCCTGATTCTTGGGCTTGGCAACTACTGATTTACTACAGAAAAACCTCTGTCACAAACTAGAGGCATATAGTTTTGAAGACATGGGCATTTACAAACAGTGAGGGTCTAATGAGAAATTATTAGCTGCATTATGTGAAATGCAGGATTCAACATTTTTGAAGTCTGGCCAATACTTGGGACTAAAAGTCACAATATCTCTGCCTCAGGCTGCTTCTAGTCTGACCAGTCTTTTTTTTATTTTTATTATTATCCTTTGTGAGTTCCACAGCTTTATAGAAGTGCAGTGCTACATTGCCTTTATTAAAGCAACACAAACACGAAAAAAGAGCCACTGCGGTTAAAAAATGCAAAAAAACAAGCTAAAATCTTCAGCCATATCATTAACAGCACAAGTGGAGAGCTAAAGTTACCTAAAGCTTGCTAGCATTAGCAACCATAAGCCACTAATCATACCCATAGATATCTATATTGAATAGCCAATGGAGCTTCCAGGTCTGAAAAGTGAAGCCAATGCATAAGTGTTTGCACTCCTAATGGACAGCAGGGGGCGACTCTGCTGGTTGCAAAAAGAAGTCTGATTCTATGTACTGTTATGGCAAAATGACCCTACTTCTCACTTGATTTATTACCTTAGCAAACAGTCTTTTATAATTTATGCTCCAATTTTAAAGAAAAATGGACCACAATGCAGGGAATGCTTTAGGGTGTGGCTACTGTGCGACTGAAGTTATTCAATCAAACTGTAAAACTAGGCAGTGTTGATCAAATAAGGATCAATATTCTGTTACTATCTTGCCTAACATGTTTCGAGACACTTGTTAGTGTACTGTTTAGCTGTAATACGAGAAACTTTGCAGCCAGGTGGGCTGCTATAATTTTCCGCTGAACAAACCAGCCAAAACCAAGCATTATCCAAGTTGCAGTATGTCACCCGCCAGCTCCACGCTCTCGTGTAGACCTAGTTTCCTTCAGTAATAATTTTTTTTTTCAGACGTGAGGTTGCTTATTGACCTAAACAACCATCATAAACAGTCCTAAAATGACATGCAGCGTGGTGAATTTGAGTACATACAGTCTATTCATGGCCAACTAAGTTTTGTATGTGACAATCTGGCATTAAAAATGTAAGTCTTTTCATATGCCATGTAGGAACTGCTTTATGAGCTGCCCCTGTGTGAATGTATATCACTGCGTGCACCATTTAAAGACAAGTTCAAACACCAGCTGTGAAATTCAATTGTGTATCCTTGGTTGGACAAACCCTGAACAGCCTCTGGGTGTGCCAGGGTCACAAACAGTATCATAAATGACATATTCATCATCCGCCTCGGGCCACCATCTCATCTAAAATCTATTAGGCTGGTTCAGATGACAGCTCATCACCAACAGTGACAAGCGAAACACTAACCGTGTCAAAAACTGCGGCGACACTCCAGCCCCTCCCGACATGCATCAGCTCTCTATTAATAAACCAGAGAGTGGAGGGGAAACCCTTTTCCCCGGGTAAATGGCGAGACATGTTGCAAGCCATCTTCTCACACAGCCTCGCCGCCCCGTAACCGAACGCTCTCTGTGCCTGCGGCTAGGGTAACGCCGAAGCATCACCTCCTCTCTTATGTTTCCCACATCAAGGCCAGATTACGTGTCAGCGTGGGGAAGTTGCAGTATGCGTTTCATCATGTTATGCCAGCATTCGCTTCACTTTCAGGGGCTGAGAAGAAGTGATGATGATGTTTGGTGGAAACAGTCGATTTACTTTGCTATTATCAGTCTGATCTGATCAACTGTAGGAAAGCAAATGATTAAAATGTGAATAGCAGCAGCGCAAAATAGATTAGAGGAGCATTCCTTGAAAAGATGTGTTTATTTTCTAATTTAAAAGCTGAACTCGAGCCAACAGCTTTTGGTCATTAATCCTCGTAGATTGAGAGGGGATACAAGATTGGGTCTTTGATTCATGCCTCTACAAATTAAGTCCGCTTGCATTAAAATACTTTAATCCTGACTGTGGATTGTCTTTGCTTCCCTGCATCTTTGTTTAGAAACTAGAGGCCAACCAATATGTACAGTCTACAAGCTGTCTAAAGTATCAACCAACCTCTCACAAATGTTCAGCTCACATGGGCATGCACTGTAAGACTACAGCGTATTATGCATGCTGAAAGACTGCGCCGCTATTAGTTTCTGATGCCTTTATGTTCCATTGTCACAGCACTAATGTGCCTACCCTGCAACGACAGAAACAAAGGCTGAACGCTGCCGGCCACAGATTCTCTTCCAAGTGGATGCTACAGTACATATCCTGTCAGGCAAATTCAGTTGCACACACTTCGCACCGACAGCGGGGAACAAACGCTGTGATTAATGTTGTTGGTGTCTCTTAACATGCTGAGATAAAGGAAAGACAATTGCTTCTCCACAGAGTGCATTGTACATATCTCAGCTGCGGTGGAGAGGTGGATGTGGAGAGGGCAATAAATAGCAACATGGCAGCTTCATTTGTGCCTTAGTTGTTCCCTTTTTGGCTTATGACCCTTTCAAAGCAAACCCATGTCTACTTGTCTTATTCCAGGTTTGTGTTTAAAGGAAGACCCTAAAGATTTTCAAATGTTAAGGGGTCTTCTTTTTTTTAAAACATCTTCTTTAATTCAGAAGTGCTTCATATCAAAATTTGTAACAGGATGAGTGAAGAGATACTATAGTCTAAAAGCTGAAAACATACTCATAAAGATGGATTGTTTTGGTGCTTGAAATGAGTTTACCAAAGTCTTAAGGTTACAAAAAGTCGTGGAATATAGGAATAAAATAGTACATAAATGTAAAATAGGGGTGTAACAGTACACGAAATTCACGGTTCGGTTCGTACCTCAGTTTAAGGGTTACAGTTTGGTATGTTTTCGGTACAGCAGAGAAAACCAAAAAAAAACGTGTGTGGCATTTATTTTGCACGTAATACGGACATATTGTTAATAAGAGAAAACAAATAACAAATGTCAGTGATGCTTCCCTGAACAAATGCAGCCGCACAAGAATTTATAAAATAGCCTAAGATTGGCACTAAACAGTCACATTATGGTTATTATCAGAAAATTAAGAGATTTTAAACCCAGCCTAGTCATTCGTCCTTCATCTGAATCATTTTTAGATGCCATGAGTGGCAAAACTGCCCAGTATTTCACAATAATACAGCTGACAAGATGACTAGTAACTGTGCAACAGAAATATGCCTTTTCACTTGCCTGGTATCTCACATCAAACTCAGATTTCAAATGAAGTTCTGCGACCCCTGGGCGGTCACGACCCCCAGGTTCAGAAACCACCGGCTTGGATGAAACTCAAGCTGTGCCAAACACCGTCCGAACGCACAGAACTTATTTTAAATTCTGGTGTAAATCCCAAAGATACCAAATGTTTGAGGCTGAACTGCGGAGAAACGGGAATAAAATCATGCACAAGACATCTTGAATATTTCCATTTGATAGAATGGTGCAGGCGTACAAAAACGCGATTATTGAATATTTTACTCAGCGACAGCATGTGCTGCATCTTCAATGAGGAGTTGGAACAAGCTGATAAAGAATAGGATACTCCCAGACATCGTGGAATGAGATGAATTTTTCAACCTTAAAGCTACAAGAGGAGCAAAATTCAACTTTAATGTGATGACAGAAACAGTGTGTGTTAAAAAAAATCTACATTTCACTGTGTACATTTCAGCCAATTAGGCACCTACAAAGGAATGAAAATCCAATTACTTTTCATTACGCTTGATTTAGTTACAACGCAACAGACATCACTATGGAGTGTAAGATGATACAGTAGGTAAACCGCCTATGTGAGCATGACATACAATGCAGGCCATGCATAACTGAGGACACAAATCTATCAATTAATCACACAGCAATCCACTGCTGTGTTCTGCTGCTACTACACACACAATTTCTCTCATCTGCCGTTGACCTGAACATTTTTTCACAAGCTCAAAGTCAAGATGACCTTTAATCCACCTACACATGAAACTATAGTGACCGACCTTTCACCCCATCGAAGCTATTTCCAGAACCAGCGCATCGATGGTGCACCTGTCACAACTAGGTAGAGTTCCTGCTCATAAAAATTACATGGAGTTAACTTGACAGGCAGAAATGTTCGTCTGAATTATGCATTACATGGTAAATAGTGAGCGCTGACGGTGTACTCCTTCCTGAGACGTTTCAGTTCAATATAAGATGAACATAAAACACTGAACGTTCCCCTGAGGGACCGCAGTTAATGGTTTAGAAATCATCGGAAGAAGAAGAGAAGTCAGGTGGACGACGGCGTCGCTGTATTGATGCTGCCAGCTGTGGCTGTTAGTGCAGTGTTATGAGTTAGGCCTATCTTTAAGTGATGTAGTCATGGCTCATTAATAATCCATATGTGGATGTGAGAGAGCATGTGTTGAGAGACATAGTAAAAAATGACAAGGGCTCCCAATTTGTGTGAGTCAACCATGAGTGGATTACTGAGCGTGCCTGCTGGGAACAAACCCACTGGTCCAAGGAGTCAGAGGGTCCTCAGGCCAGAAACCTCTATCTGAAGTGACTGTTGAACTACTTGTTGAAAAGTCACAGAGCTACCTTAAAAACAGGAGTGCCTTGGTTAGGTTTGTTTTGATTAAAGTCTTTTAATATTAATCAGCCAACAAAATTTTATACAATATTTGTTTACCTTTTGTTTATTTTTTAATTCACATTACAGCTGCACAGCATACTGAGGCTTGAAATTCAGGCAGGCAGACAGACTCTCTTTACCTCCGGTGTGAACTAAATATGAATCTCAGCTGCAGCTTTTTAACCAACAGTGGCATCAGTGAATTCTGATTCATGGGAGATACAAAACAACTACAAAGACATGCAAAAAAGGCAACACAGAAACAGAAAAAATGACTAAATAATAAACAAAACAATTACAAAGAGATGCACCATTACTATGAAGACGCAAGACAATTAAAAAGACACACAAAATGAACAAAACAACCCAAAAGAGGCACAAAATATTAAAGAGATATAAAATAACAACAAAGAAATGAAAAAAACAACAACAGAGACACAAAACAACTTCAAAGAGACATAATATGACCACCAAGAGACACACGACAACCATAGAGACCACCACAAAGAGATACAACACAACCACAAAGAGACACACAACAACCATAGAGACCACCACAAAGAGACACAACACAACCACAAAGAGACACACAACAACCATAAAGAGACCACCACAAAGAGACACAACACAACCACAACGTGACACAAAACAAACATAAACAGACACAAAACAACCATAAGGGGACCACCACAAAGAGACACATAAAAAGCACAGAGAGACACAAAATGACTACAAAGAGACACAAAACAAATACAAAGAAATGCAAAATGACTGCATGGAGATGCAAAACAACTACCAAGAGTCACAATGACTAAAAGAGACACCAAACAACTATAAGGGGCAAAATGAGTGTAAAGATACACAAAATGACTGCAAAAAGATGCAAAAGACTGCAAACAGGCACAAAATGACTACAGACTCAAAATTACCACAAAGAGGCCAAAAAAACTACAAAGAAACGAGAAACTCACAAAACAACTATATGGGGATGCAAAGGGACTGCGAAGATCCACAAAATGACTGCACGATGTATATGACTGACTGCACAAAACGAGCACAAAGGCAAAAAAAAAACAACTGTAAAGAGACGCAGAACAACTACAAACGACACAGGCGGAGTCTCGCTCCTATATAAGAGGGGTTGGAGGCCTGCATACAGGAGCCTGATGTCTAACAATCTGTCAATGGAGTCACTGTTTTCTTCATGGTGTGCCAATCTCTCCCCCTGCAGAACTCCACTCGCACATGTCTGGCTGGTGCAGGTTCTGAATTGTGTGGTCTGCCTATGTGGTGCCATCAAATGACTGCAACAAACACACACACAGACACACACATACACAGACACACTGTGCGCCTTCTCTACTTCCACCCACCACCTGTATGTGACAAATACAGCAGGTGAATACATTCCAGCTTTTCTACGCTCACCTGAGGGAGGAATTCATTTTCCGAGCCAGGCACCAGAGCACCGTCTGCCGTGACAGCACTTGCTCTTTTCGTGGCTTTTCACGGTTTCAGTTTTAAATCAGAGCACAATGTTGGAAAGCAGCCCGTTTCCCTGCAATTATACAACTAATTTCGATTATGCTGTTTGCAGGAGTCAATTATAGTAACCCACTCTGCAGGTTTACAAGCCTCAGTGCAGTTTTAATGCGAGCCCGACTCAAATTGCAGCGAGCGCTGTTTAGCATGCATTTGTCACAGTGGTACAAGCGAACGCCGCTCAAGTGTTAATACATCATTCATGTTCATTTTCAGGGAACATTTAGTTGAGCAAAATTTCCCTCCACACAAATGCACACGCCCTGGTAGAGACGCCATTTACATGCACAAATACACCCCAGACCAAAGTGAGTTTTCCACCGAGAGCTCAGATTTGTATGTGCTCTGGGGAGGAGAGAATCGGTCGAATGAGGGTGTTTTAATGCAGTTAGGGACAGCTGCACAGCATCATCCATCACTGATGGAGGAGGACACACATCAAGTCTGTAAAGCTCTGCCATGAC
>JAJHUR010104789.1:0-11538 GCA_027495735.1 Lutjanus campechanus | reverse complement strand
AGAGTCAGATGATGAAGGAGAAGATGGAGGCTCTGAGCAGAGAGATAGCAGCTCTTTCACACACAGTCAGAGACACAGAGGAGCAGCTGAGAGCTGAAGACGTCTCATTCCTGCACAACTACAAGGCTGCAGTGGAAAGAGTCCAGCAGCGCCTCCTGCTGGAGGATCCACAGCTGCACTCAGGAGCTCTGATAGACCAGGCCAAACATCTGGGCAACCTGACCTTCAACTTCTGGGGCAACATGAAGGAGATGGTCTCCTACACTCCTGTGATTCTGGACCCAAACACTGCTCATCCAAAACTTGTCCTGTCTAAAGATCTGACCAGTGTGAGAGGACGACGGAAACAGCAGCTTCCTGATAATCCAGAGAGGTTTGATAAACACTTCACTGTTCTGGGCTCTGAGGGCTTTAACTCAGGGACTCACAGCTGGGATGTCGAGGTTGGAGACAGTACAGTCTGGTATCTTGGTGTGTCTGCAGAGTCTTACCAGAGGAAAGGGTTCATACAGTCTGGATTATGGAGAATAGGGTTCCTTGAAGGTAAATATTCAGCATGCTGTCAATCAGGGCCATCTACTGATCTCCAGGTGCAGAAGAAGCTCCAGAGGATCAGAGTGAATCTGGACTGGAACAGAGGAAAGTTGTGATTCTCTGATCCTGATACTAACACACACATACACACCTTCACACACACTTTCACTGAGAGGATGTTTCCATACATTAACACTGGAGATAAACTGAAGATGTTACCACTGAAGGTCTGTGTGACAGTGAAACAGAGCAAATAAAGTGGATTATATTCATGATGTGATTATTTCTTAAAGGGAAAAGTTAGTAAATTTAACCTGTTCACCTGCAGCTGCTGTCTCATTATTCTAAATGTGTTCAACTCAAAGAAGCAACGGTGTTCTGCTGTATTTCATCTGGGTTTGTCTTTCCACTGTTACAACAATCACAGACTAATTTGGTTGAAATAAACCCTTAAATCACAGTGTTAGGTGTGAAAATATCAGGAGAGGAGCAAAATCAGAGAAGCAGCAGGTAGAAACAGTGTGTACAGCCAGAATATTTTCATATATTACATTTAAAGGTTGTCACTTCTCTCCAGAGCTGCTTTTTCATGTGCTGCTGCTGGTTTTTGGAGTTTATTTTTTAAAGTACTATATGAGGCTGCACTCTAGTGATCTACATTTCCAGCAATGAATCAGTGTTTTGGACTGAAACACACCCTGTGTTACATGTGAAGCAAAAGCTTTCAGCAGAGGTGGTGTGACAAAGCTCCGCCCCTCACATGACTCACCTGGGAGAAACCAGGAAACAGTTTGTATGAAAGAAGTCATGGCAATAGTGTATTTTGACATTGAGAAGACTTATGACTCAATGTGGAGAAAAGAACTGCTGATTAAAATGCATAAAATGGGTATTGGTGGAAGACTGTACAGCATGATATCCCTCAGGGTAGTGCTATCAGCCCAACCCTGTTTAACATCATGATCAATGTTATTTTTATGGATGTTGGTGGAGTCGTCGCTGTATGCATATGACGGGGCGATATGGAAAAGAGGGAGAAACCTAAGACATGTGATTAACTGCATTCAGAGTGCTATAATGCAGGTTGAGAGGTGGTCTTACAACTGGGGATTCAAGATGTCAGTTGCAAAGTCCTGCTACATGCTCTTTACCAGGAAGAAAAAAGTAGATAATGTGCAGCTTAAACTATATGGACAAAGTATGGAAAGGGTGATGGAAGTGGAAGTGAGTTCAAATATTTAGGATTGTGGTTTGATGAGAAATGTTTATGGAAGAATCATGTTAAACAGATCGAAACAAAATGTAAAAAAGTGCTGAACCTCATGAAATCAGTTACTGGTTATACTTGGGTGCCAGATAGGCAATCGCTCCTAGATATTTTCAAGGCCTTGATACAATTTTTTACTAATTATGGATGTATGGTGTGCGGAGCAGCAGCTAAGAGTGCACTGGAAAAAACTAGACAGAATACAGTTCAGAGCTCTAGGACTCAGTGTTGCAGTTAAAACAACACCTACTAATGCACTGAAGCTGAAGAATTACCATTACAACTAAGATACTTGAAGCTGTCATTGGCTTATTGGGTTAAATTAAAGGGATCTGGAGAGGAACAACCTGCAGCAAAGGTGATTTGTGACTGCTGGGAGCATTCACAGCAACGAAAAGGTAAAGGATTTGGCTGGAATATTCACTCAATAGCAGAAAGATATGGGTGGAATTGTATTGAAATTACATGCTATGGTTTCTTTGTATGTTCTTTAGCACCACCTTGTGAGGATTGCAAGTATCTGCACTGAAGGGGAAGTGAGCTAGTTGAGAAACAGGAAGCAGAGTGAACCAAAGTGTGGCAATTCTCGTAATCCTGTCTTAAAGACCACAAAACGGCTTCATCTGTCAGTCATCTACGATTTACATTTATATTTGTATGTTTATATAACAATTTCTTGAGTTTGAGTACAGTATTTTGATGAAGGTGTTTACTTGTTTGTATTTTGTGTTCTTTTTGCAGTTTTACAAATTAAATATTTTATATAAAATATAATATTTTAATATTTTCATTAAATTCTCCCAAACACAACAACTTGCCTGTTCCTTGGAGGAAATAATGCTGGAAAATATAATGTGAAGCTGGCTGTATTGCTGAAAAATCTGTTGCCTGCAACAACTTTTTGTGAGGACAGAACAGTAAAAGGATGACCACTCATTGTGGGATTTTAAGAAGGATTTAAGATAGACAAACTACACTGCATCTCATCGTCATGGAAACCACAGTCAAATCAGTAGAAATTCCAGCTGAGGAACAAGGTTCACAAGATGGTGTTGAAACAGATTCACTCCACTCACACAGACGCTCGGGAAAATCACACTCTTTATGCTCATCAACCAGCTTTAGAGTAAGCTTACCCGCAATTTACACCAGGCACGGCTGCGCCGCGTGACGGCTGCGCCACGGCTTTGGTCCGTCACGCTCGCGACTTCACTTTACACCAGCAGCTTGTCAGCAGCGTCTCAGAAGCGGAGCGTGAGCAGTTGTTGACTTCTTTACTTCGTCATTTTTGGTTATTTTCCCTTGATTTTTGTGCTTCTATCATGGATAAGTACTCTATGTAGTTAAGTGGTTGATTTTCTGTATGTTTTAATTGTGTTTAATGTTGTTATTTCCTTCTTTATTGTGCTGTAGTCTTCAAAGTCATGGATCAAAGTTTTGGAGCTTTGTTTAATACAAAAATACATCTCTATAATCATCTCAATATTATGAAACATACCTGTTGTCGCCGGGTATGGCGCAATGTTGAATGAATGAAGTGAAATACGATCTGTCATCGACACGAGATGTTTTATTTTGAAAATTGACCGGATTCACTATGCTTCTCGTGTCGGGACTTCCTGTCTGGTTCCATCTCATCTGCGCAGCTTGACGCACCATCCGTCAAAAATAGACTTGCTACGTATTCTCTGCGGAGCGGAGCGCCGAGCCACTTCTGGGACGCTGCTGACACGCGCTTCTGGTGTAGCAGCGAGCATTGACTAGAATGGTCTCTATGTCTCTGCGTGCCGCGGAGCAGCCGTAACGCGGCGCAACCGCGCCTGGTGTAAATTGGCCGTTAGAAGCAGCAAGAGCCCAAAGCAGAGGCAGTCAAAACCAGGCTGGCCTTCACTGAAAAAGAGAGTGAACTCAAAATTGAGAAAGCCAAGCTGGAAGCCAAAATTGATTACATAAATCAACAGCAAGAAGCTGCCCAAGCAGAAGCTGTTGTACTGGAGACAGCAGCAGTAGATATGGATGGTTCTGAGCACAGTAAAGAACTTGAGTTCTTGCCCCATCAAGAGAGCACAACAAAAAGAACCGATGACTATGTCACCCACCATCACTTTGCACAGACACCTGAAGAGGAGAAGAGTGTTCACTACAACCCTCCTCAAATGCTTACATCTCAGCCACTCACCCGATGCTTACGCCCCTTTACCTCCAATACTCACACCTCATAATGATTACGCTGCTCAGGGTGAGGCCCAGTCATACATTATCAACAGACCTATGTACCAACAGGGGGACACACAGAAGGGTCACACAGGTTTACTCCAGCAGAGAAATAATGAGCATAATCACAGCACTCTCTCTAACAAGCCATCACCCTCAGCCAATGCAAATCATGACACTATGACAGCTGATCTCGCTAAATTCCTTGCTAAAAAAACAGCTGGTTTCCTCAGGGTTGACAAAGTTTGATGGCCTATCTGAACATTACCAAGCATGGAGGGAGACCTTCATCAAGACTATTGAAAAACCTTGAATTGTCAGCAAGTGAAGAAATGGATTTGCTGATCAAATGGCTGAACAGGCTCTTAGAATTAGGTCTATAAATGTCAGACAACCCTCCCTAGGTCTTAAAGCGATTTGGGAGAGACTGAACAAAACATATGGATCTCCAGAAGCAATAGAGACGTCCCTTCAGTAAAATATAGAACTTCCCCAAGATCCATAACAGAGACAGTAAAAAACTTCAAGAGTTGGCCGACCTACTGATAGAAATGGATGTTGAATCATGGAAGATGGGTACTTGCCAGGGCTAGCTTGCATTGACACGGCAAGAGGAGTGCAGCCCACTGTTGAGAAGCTGCCCTTTCATCTCCAAGACAAGTGGTTGTCTCAAGGGAGAGCATGTTATATTCCCCCCATTCTGCTTCTTCAAAGAGTTAATTTGCAGGAAAGCCCGAGAAAGAAATTACGCTAGCTTCAGCTTGCCCTCTCCTTTTACATCTTTCAATAAGAAAGAGAAGTTAGGTCAAATGAAACATAAAACAAGCATATCACCAATAGGCACAGTGTCCAATACATAACAGGACAAACAAAACAGAAAATCCTGACAAACTGTGCCCCATGCATAACAAACCCCACTCACTGAAGAAATGCTGAGAGTTCAGGAAAATGGGCCTTGATAACAGAAACAAATTCTTAAAAGACAACAACATATGCTTTTGCTGTTGTGCCTCTGCCACCCACCAGGCAAAATCCTGTGAAACTGCCATAAAATGTATGGAGTGTGATAGTGATAAACACCTTGCAGCTCATCATCCTGGTCCTGCTCTGCAGTTGCAGCCAGGGTTTTCCCCAACAGAGGGGAGAGTGAGGACAAGGGACAGATGTCACTTTGAGGTGTACCAAGGTATGTGGCGATGACTTCAAAGGTAAATCCTGCTCAAAAATATGCCTTGTGAACGTATACCCAAGTGGTCATCCCAAGCTACAGAGAAAAGTGTATGCTATTCTGGATGACCAGAGCAATGTGTCATTGGCTCAGAGTTTTTTGACGTGTTCAGCATCAAGGGAGCAGCACTGACAAGTACAAACAGCTGGCAGAAGAGCCCATGGATTGGCAGTAGAATCTATAGATAGACAAATAAACAGCCCACAGCCTATACTTATTGAGTGTAAAGCAATTCCCAACAACAGATCGGAGATCCCAACACCAGAGACTGTGTACCACCCCCATCACCTAAGACAGATGGCAAATAAAATCCCTCCTCTTGATCCAGCTGCTGACATCTTGCTGCTATTGGGAAGAGATATTATCAGGGCCCATAAGGTTCGTGAGCAGCACAATAGCCCTCACAACACACCATGTGCACAAAAGCTGGACCTTGGGTGGGTCATCATAGGCGGTGTGTGCATAGGGGGCACTTACAAGGGTTAACACTGTCAGTGCCATGAAAACGTGCATCCTTGATAATGGAAGGCCAACTTGCCTTACTCCTTGTGAGAATCAGATACAAGTGAAAGAAATCTATAGTATCGAACGTAATGGCAAGAATCGTCCCCTGCACAAATTCACACAAAGCGCATCAATGGCATCCACCAAAGATGTGTGAATAAAACATCTTCTGTACAAAAGAGAATGACAACCTGATTGCTCACTCCATTGAAAATCTAACTTTCCTTCAGATCATGGAACAGGAGTTCCAAGATAACACAAATAGCTGGGTTGCTCCGCTCCCTTTTTGCTACTAATGGAGACATCTCCCAAACAACAGCGACTATGCTTACAGCTGTTTGATGTCCCTGCAACAGATGTTAGAGAAGAAGCCTGGAATGAGGGTGCATTTCACTGAGTTCATGCAAAAAATGCTTGACAATAAACATGCTGAGCTTGCAACTCAAAGAAGGAACAGAGTGTTGGTACCTACCTACATTTGTGTGTATCACCCCCAAAAACCAGACCAGATTCGTGTGGTGTTTGATTCCAGTGCACAGTATGATGGAGTCTCACTGAATGCACAAAGACTGCAGAGACATCCTGCATTTCTTGTGGTACCGGGATAATAAGCTCAGCAAAGACGTGGTGGATTACTGCATGCAAGTTCATGTTTATGGGAACATTCAATCACCAACTGTAGCAATCTTTGGCCTGAGGATGACTATGGCAGTGATGTAGGGCACTTTTTTGAGAGGGATGTTAATGTTGGTGATGGCCTTCGATCATTTAAAACTGAAGCTGAGGCCATTGATGTTCTGCACCGAACACAGGAAATGTTTGCAGCTTCAAACATAGTGCTGCATAAGATAGCCTCTAATCGAACAGAGGTGATGAATGCCTTGCCTGCAGAGGAAAGAGCAAAGGATATCAAAAACCTCAACCCCTCTGTAGATGACCTACCTGTCCAACGAAGCCTTGGGGTCAGCTGGAACATAATGTCCGACACCTTCACTTTCCATGTCCCTGAGAGTCAAAAGCCATTCACACATCGAGGCATCCTGTCAACAGTGAACAGCTTGTTTGATCCTCTGGGTTTCTGCTCCTGTCACTATTGAAGGCAGACTACTCCTCAGAGACCGTTCGACCCAGGATACGGAATAGGACACGCCTTCCTGAGACCAAATGTGAAGACTGGAAAAGATGGCATGAATCACTGTCAGCATTAAAGGAGGTACATAGCCCACGCACATATATGAAGTGGCAATAATATTAGGACTACAACAGGTAGGTTAGGTAAGGCTGGAGAGAGCGGTCATTTGTTCAGATTCTTCACAGTATGATTTCAAAGGAAACTGTAAGAGATGACCTATTGATAGAAGCATCATTGATAATGTTCAGACTGCAAAGTCTTGGGATTAATGTGCAGTTTTGTTGGGTTCCTGCTCATGCTGGTGTTAAGGGTAATGAGACAGTAGGCATGGTTGTAAGAGAGTGCTGAAATTAAGGGATGAAGACATAATGAAAGTGAGGAGGTGAGGCTAAATCACTAATAAGAAAGGCAGTGAGGGATGTATGGCAGAAGAAATGGGACACTGATGTAAAAGGAAGACCGTTCTATGGCATACAAAAATCTACTGATGTTAATATTTTCAAAGGGAAATGCAGGAGAGTCAGTAGAGGGAGAGGAGGTTATTATTTCTAGATTACGACGAGGACACACTGGATTAAAATCAACTCTGTATCTAATGGCAAAGTGTGTGTCTAATAAATGTGCTGCCTGTGACGTTCCTGAAAATGTGGAACATGTCATTCTTCAGTGTTGTAGATATGACTTAGAGAAGAATGCTTTACGTAACAAGATATTTAAACTAGGAAGGAGATAGAACTCGGAAGGAATTTTAGGGAGGAGTGACAAAATGATTTTTTTCCTTGCTTGTTTTGTTTTCCCTTCTCGTTTACTTTAAATTAGAATGTAACCTGAAGTATATAAAGCAATGAGGTTACACACTCCGGTACAGTAGGTGGCGGTATGCACCTATACATATCGGTTTGTGATCCTCCATTAAATCCAGAGAAGGAAACAGTATGTTCTTCTTCCTCACTACAGAGAGACGCTCGGGTGGAAGAACAGTCGATCAGATTCACCTTCAGAACAAACTAACTACTTCCTCTGAGTGAGTTCAGCTACAGGAAAGAAAAGTGGGAAACTACAACACTGCTGCTTCAACCTGCTGATACACATTGAAGGTGAGTTTGACTAAAAACAGACTCAAAGTGAAAATAAATTTCTGTCAAGTTAGTAGAGGAGGGAGGGGAGCCGTGACTGACTGTACTTTCTGTCTGCTGTGTTTTCAGTTTCACTCACAGACAAAATGGCTTCAAGATTAGAGGAGGATCTCTGCTGTCCAGTTTGCCATGATTTCTTCAGAGATCCTGTTGTTCTGTCATGTAGCCACAGCTTCTGTAAAGACTGTCTGCAGAACTGGTGGAGACAGAAACAAACACAGGAGTGTCCAGTTTGTAAAACAGTTTCTTCAAACAGAAATCCACCTCGGAACCTGGTGTTAAAGAACCTGTGTGAGGCCTTCTTGTTGGAGAGAGATCAGAGAGATTCAGAGGATCTCTGCAGTCTGCACTCTGAGCAACTCAAACTCTTCTGTCTGGACCATCAGCAGCCAGTTTGTGTCGTCTGCAGAGATTCAGAAAAACACACCAACCACAGATTCAGACCCATCGATGAAGCTGCAGAACAACACAAGAAGAAACTTCAGGAAACTCTGGTGCCTTTAAAGAAGAAGTTAAAGGATTTTGAACAAGTTAAAGTGAAGTTTGATCAAACAGCAGAACACATTAAGGTCCAGGCCGGACACACAGAGAGACAGATTAAGGAGCAGTTTAAGAAGCTTCACCAGTTTCTAAATGAGGAAGAGGAGGCCAGGCTGGCTGCACTGAGGGAGGAAGAGGAGCAGAAGAGTCAGATGATGAAGGAGAAGATGGAAGCTCTGAGCAGAGAGATAGCAGCTCTTTCACACACAATCAGAGACACAGAGGAGCAGCTGAGAGCTGAAGACGTCTCATTCCTGCACAAATACAAGGCTGCAGTGGAAAGAGTCCAGCAGCGCCTCCTGCTGGAGGATCCACAGATGCACTCAGGAGCTCTGATAGACCAGGCCAAACATCTGGGCAACCTGACCTTCAACATCTGGAAAAAGATGAAGGAGATGGGCTCCTATACTCCTGTGATTCTGGACCCAAACACTGCTTATCCAATACTCCTCCTGTCTAAAGATCTGACCAGTGTGAGAGGAGTATGGGTACAGCAGCTTCCTGATAATCCAGAGAGGTTTGATTATTATCCCTTTGTCCTGGGCTCTGAGGGCTTTAACTCAGGGACTCACAGCTGGGATGTCGAGGTTGGAGACAGTATAGGCTGGAGTCTGGGTGTTTTAGCAGAGTCTTATCAGAGGAAGGGATTCTTGCAGTATGGAATATGGAAAATAGGGTTTGCTTGTGGTCAATACTCAGCACGCTGTCGACCCGCTCCACCTGTTAGACTCCAGGTGCAGAAGAAGCTCCAGAGGATCAGAGTGAATCTGGACTGGAACAGAGGAAAGTTGTCGTTCTCTGATCTTGATACTAACACACACATACACACCTTCACACACACTTTCACTGAGAGGCTGTTTCCATTCATTGGCACTGAGGGTAAACTGAAGATGTTACCACAGAAGGTCTGTGTGACAATGAAACGGAGCAGTTGGAGATAAAGAGGATTATATTCGTGATGATGTTCATTTCTTGAAGGGGGAAATTGGTAAATTTAACCTGTTCAGCTGCTGTCTCATTATTGTACAGACATGTTTATTTTTGTTTCAGTTATCTTTTAGCATTTTTATTTTCTTTTTGTCATAATTTGACGGTTAGCTTTTTGTTTCTATTGTTGACTTTTTCATGTGTACATTTTTTTAACTTTGATTCTGATCTTAATGTTTGATTCCTTCAGCCTTTTCCTTTTTAATGGTTTCTGTTTAAATTTTTCTTTCTTTATTTTGCCTCATGTGTGTGAAGTCATGAAAACCAAACGCTTTGTGGATTTAATGTGGATCTGAAAAAGTTATCAGTTTATTTAAGTTTTACAAATGAATATTATTATAACTGATGAAATGTGTGAAAAGACATGCCCTGACAGTCACAATTTAACAAGCAGTCGTACATGGAGAGAGTTTGAATGGAAAAAACTAGAATGAGAGTATTTAAGACTCCTCTTGTGTTTGTGAGATACAGCAACACCTCAGAACTATGCAGGAGAGAATGTGGGAAGATCAGAGACACATTTTCTGTCATTATACTGATACTGGAGTGACATTCAGGTGAAGATCGACCTTCCTCTGGATCCTGCAGTCTTTATATTGAGAGAGACTCCAGAGGATATAGAATCTAAAAAACAGATATATTTTACTTTGGGTGTTGCTGCTGATCATAAACAAAAGATGATTGGGGTGTTATGGAGAAATGTAAAGCCACCGACTGTACAACAGAGGAGGGAAAGGTTAAAAAGTGTTAATTTGATGGAAAGTATAACAGACAAACTCCTACTGAGGACTGATGCCTTCAACATTAAAAGGACTCCAGTAATATTACAGCTGTCCAGACTGATTACAGACACAAACTCTCTATGATCCTCTTTATTCTCCCCCTTTAATTTTCAGAGTTTACAGTAAAATGTATGGGTGATTATATATCAGCTGGAATGAGGTTAATTAGGCGCCTGTGTGTGTCTGTGATACTTTGATGAATAGAACCTGAATAAGATGGACTGATGCCATGTTTATATTTGCTATGTGACCAACATTATGTTCAGAAGTTCATTTCTATTTGATTGTATATTGAAATAAAGATTGAGTGCAAAAAAACATCAGTTTGTCAATAATTAGTTTATCAATAACTGCATGTTTGAGCAGCCAATCATTGTTCAGATCCAACAAATTGTATTTTGTGTTCTAGTCCAGATTATTAAGTTTCCAAACATTAGAATCAGTGTTCAATTACACATCTGACATGTATATGTTATATGTTAATATGTAAATATTACTTATTCTTGAGAATCGGGATGAAACTGTATTTTGAGGGTTTTTTGAATTTTACTCAATTTCAATTTCACCAACCTTGTGTTCTACTACACTAGTTGAGGAGAACTGCAGCACTTCATTATCTGTGGGTTCATAATCAGAGGTTTGTTCAACCTGGAAATGGTGTTTACTGTTTTTCTACGGTTTACAGATTGAACGACATGTTTCCACGTCTGCACCGCGCTTTTGATCCGTCCTCCACAAGGCTGCATGTCCCACCAGTGGTGTGTCAGAAGCAGAGCCTTTTGGCCACCTGATTATGTTTACTTCTCCAATTTTGGTTTATTTCCCAGATTTTTGTGTTTTTACCATGGATAAGTAGGGTATACAGTTAGCACAGTTTCTTCTTTGACTGCTTTTATAATCTAGAGTCTGCACAGGGTCTTTTATTTTATTAATAATAATAATAATAATAATAACTTTATTTGTATAGCACTTTTCATACAAAAGGAAATGTAGCACAAAGTGCTTTACAATCAATGATAAAGAAAATACCCCCCCCCCCCACCCACCCCGTCCACACACACATACACAAGATCACACAAACTCACAAACTCAACACTCATGTTACATCATGATGAACTAAGTACTGAGGAAACGCTATCTTGAGTTAAAAAGAAATAAAAGAAATAAAATAAAATGAGGAAACACAGGAGATAAATTCTGAATAAAACAATAAG
>JAJHUR010104787.1:1809-14552 GCA_027495735.1 Lutjanus campechanus | reverse complement strand
ACATTAAGTTCTCAATTTATTTAGTTTATATTTTAAAAGTTCATTGTTGCACACTCCACACAAACAGGTCTCCTTTAGGTGCTAGTGCTACTGCCATGTGGTATCTCATTAATTAGGTTAATTGATTGTGCAATAACTAAGTTGTGTGCATATCCTGATTGTATGTTAAATAGGGATGCATGTAATTACGGCTTTATGTAGCCTAATTAACAGCACTTTATATACAACAATGTTGCAAAAAACATAACCCCCCCCCCCCATTAAATGCAATTAAATGCAACACATTAAATTGTTTCTCTCCTTGTAAAAAAAACATTGTATTTCTGTGAAGAGGAGACAGGAGAGATGCTCAGTGGTGCACTGGGACCATTGACATATTAAGAAATGGAAACCATGAGAGCTGGGGTTGGGTATCATTTAGGTTTTTTCCAATACCGGTGCTAAAATTATACTTGTTTAATGGTAGCAGTGCCTAAATGGTGCCTGAACGGATTTTTTAAAAAACAGTTTAAAAGACAGTTGATGACAAGGCAAGGCAAATTTGAAATTAAACAATATATTAACCGTTAGCAGTTTAAAGTATACTTACATACATGAATATAAATAAATTCACATGATGATAAAAACCCAACCCAACTCCAATATATTATCACTACATAACTGTTACAGTACTATTAAAATAAATAAAACTTCCAGCTTCAAACTTCAGCAACTTTTCTGAAGAATATTATCATATTTTCTAACCTGAGGAAAGGCTGCTGTCATCATCACTAGCGATCTCCTCATCATAGATACAAATGGCAAGTCGTTATGACATGTTTCATCAAGTGCTTCATATCTATGCTCCCTATTTCTGAGGCCATCTCTCTGCTTACAAGTGTGCACAATTTATTTTCCCAGGATGGTGAAGTCAAGAACCAGGGAACATGAATTTACCATCCTGGGAAAAAAATGTGTCCAGTGTGATGCCAGATGCTCCCGGAGTTCCCATTCATTTCAAGTGAAATACAGATACACTTTAGACCATTTGGTTTGACATTTTAACTGTTTACTACCTACTAGATAAACTGTCCCATTTTGTATGTGTTTTGGTTAAAATTATTTCAAATCTAAGGGATCAGGATTAGGATTGATTGTTTATGTTATTGTTGATTTTTTCAGACTCCCAAATGACAGCACAGTAAACACATTGTAAAATTGCTGCTTTGTGTCGTCTCACAGGTTATTTATGTGAGCAGGAACCCTAAAGATGTGGTGGTGTCATTTTACCACTTTCACAAAATGGCCAACTTCCTCCCTGAGGTCAGCGCGTTTTCAGAGTTTTTAAATCAATTCCTGGAGGGAACACGTGAGTTGACATCAGGACAAAAATATATACAAGAATAAATAAATATGAATATATAATAAGTATAACATTTAAAAAAATACTTTACTGTTTTGTGATGATATGCTGTAACCAAAAATATAATTTGATCGAATGTACAATATTTTTTTGTCACACTTAATGTTTCAGTGTCCTTTGGCTCCTGGTTTGACCACGTTAAAGGCTGGACCAGTCAGACAGCAACAACTATGAATAATCTGCTTCACATCACCTATGAAGAGATGTCTCTGGTAAAGGACAGCTGTACACACACATACTGTACACTGAAAATACTCAACTAAGTGTATAATTCCTGTAAGATACTTGTTTATCTTGTTGCCACGTCCGTAAATATAAGTTCATGATGTAAAATGTTGTTTACTTTGCAGTCACTTCTTCAAAAATAATCTTACATCTAATGATATAATTATTTATTTAGCATTTTAAGAGAGCTATTGCACAATGCTCACATGCAACAGACATTTTAGTGGGTTTTTTTGTCCGATTTCTTCCGCTTTAAAATGATTTTAATATCATTATTGTCTTTGTCCTGTGGTCAGGACCTGCACGGCACCATAAAGAGGGTGAGCTCTTTCCTTAAATGTCCCCTGGTGGAGGATGAGGTCAACAACTGTGTCAAACACTGCAGCTTCAGCAGCATGAAAGACAACAAGATGGTCAACTACACCCTGATCCCTGAAGACATAATGAACCACAGCAAAGGCTCCTTCATGAGAAAAGGTGGGTTAACAGATTGATTCACAATATTTGACTCAAATGAAGGAAACAAGCGTTCACTGGTGGCACTTCACATTACAGCTTGGTAATAACTTGGTAACTGTAGGTTAATATTAATTTGATAATATAGAGGTAAAGATTGAGAAATACTGTTATTTATGTAACAGGGGAATGAAGGTCCAAAGACAAAGAGTAATAAATAATGGGGAAATTCATTTAAAGAGAGCAATGAGGCAAAACTATTTAGTAACACTATAGCGATATTTTGCTAACAATATGGTAACAATATAGTTTTTAAAAAAAGGTCACATCTACCTTAATCAATCACTGATACAATGCACCAAGATTATTCCCTTTACATGAGGGATATTTTTTTGTATACATGTATATCTGATTTTTCAATCTCCCTGTTAAAGGAGAGGTGTTGGTGGGCTTCAGATAGTTACTTACTTAAAAATAAAAAAGAAGAAAGAGGTAAATGAAAAGTACAATATGAGGATATGGAAATAAATTTCATAATTAATTATACAGCAATGATTTTGTTATTTTGAAAGTACAGCAATTACATTTCCAACAAATATGAGGCTATAAAATATAATATTTGCCTGATTTAATGTGACTTCTGGTCTTATATCAGAATACAGACACAGAAACAAATCATTTTGTTGGTTGATCAGATACAGATACAAATAATAAATCATCTCTGTGCATCTCTACTCAGTTATGTACCAAACATTACCTTCTATTTCAAAGTAATAGTGTGAAAGTAGGAAAAAAAAGTGTCACATTCGCTTGACTTCATATGCATTTCTCCTTTATTTTGATGGCGTTTCTGCCCTCAGGCCTTCTTCAAGATCAATTATGTTGATCCTTTTGTTATTATGGTTTTAAAATTCACTTATTTGGCCTTTAATTAAATATCAACCTTTTTGCTTCATTCCTTGTTTTCCTGTCTACAATTCAGGTAAGATTGGAGATTGGAGAAACATGTTCACAGAGGAGCAGAATCAATATTTCAAAAGCGTCTTCAAGTCCAAGATGCACAACTGCACTTTAGAGTTTGTGTGGGAGGAGCACGATAAAGAGGAGACACACGACTAATGAACAAACCCCACTGAAGAACACAAAACTATGAATGAAAGTAAAGGAAGCTAGAAATATGCTGCATCCTGTGAAATGCAACACAACTTGGTTGGTTTACTTTGATTGATGATTAATCTATCACTTATTTTCTCGATTTATTAATAAGTTGTTTTGACTATAAATGTCAGGAAATGATGACAAATGTTACTTACAAACAAGGTCTGTGGATTATCTTGACTGACCAGGTCATGATTTTCAGGAAAGAGACACTGGTTTTATGTTTTCATATGTTTTTTGGTTTTTTTTGGTGCTTTGAGCACCACAAGCCAACTGTCTTTTGTCCCATTATATTGGAGAGAAGGCAAACATGTCTACGGCCGATATATCCACAAGTCACCAACTCACACAAAAAATTCTAGATGGATAAATGGCACCACAGACCAGGGGGAAAATATGTATTTTTGATTTTGGGGTTACACTTAAGTTGACACAGCCTTCAGTCCCTCTTATGTATTTTTCTTTCAACAATGAATCTGTGCATGATGTGATACTCATGAGGATATACTCCGTGTTTTGTTTAATTAATGAATAAAAATCTGATCACCTGAATCTTCTTTTGTTTGACAATGAGTGATGCAGATTATTTGTTCTTTAGTGGAAAACAAGTGGCACTTAAGGGTGCTAATGTGTAGTTCAAGCAAAGCAAACAAATTATAAGTTATGTAAGCAGCACAACAATAGGCAGAGGGGGAAGGGCAGGTCAAAGGTTTAATATAAAGCTTCTCGTCCACAGGGCTGGGCTGTCCTTGTGCGTCCTGTCACTTCACGCACCCAAAGAAAGGTGTTGTTCCCCCTCCAGTTTCCATGCACTGGAGTGCTTTGATCAAATCCTATCGTGTGTGTGTGTGTGTGTATAAGAGTGAACATATGGTACAGAGAGTTCAGAACACACTGTACTATGTGACTGAAAGGATGAACTCTCACAACTGGTGGAAAAGCATCAGTCTGGTCAAGGTTGATATTAGCGTTAATCCTCAGAGGCGCATAACAGACATCTGATTCATCGGAGGCATTCGTGGCTGCATCAGATGTAACTTATATCACACAATAGAGACGGACTGTAGAATTTAAATGTTCCAAAATGTTAATACATCCGTTATTCGGAGGTCAAAAAAGTCGAATCTCCCTACCAACTAGAATCAAATACAGTATAGCCAGGGGGGGAAAAAACCAACTGAAGTTCATTATACTCCATGATTATCAATTTTACAACATTTTTATTTTGTTTGTCAGTTGTTGTTGAAGCCCTCAGGACCCAGCTCAGATTGTTTATGTATTGTCACTTGAATTTAATCTAAAAATTGTAAAAAAGAAAATTAAATTAAATTAAAAAATACTGAGTACTATGTGTTTTTACATGGTATTATAGCATTGGCAACGTTACTCAAACTATTTCAGAATGGGTAACTGGCATAACGACTTTATGGACTTACTATTAACAGAACAGGCTGCTGTGATTCTCCAAAAGGATGATAGGCCTGATGGATTTGGTGGAATCTGGACCTTATTTTAAGAAAACTGAGACAGATTTTGTAGTTTTGAATCTCTGTTGTTATAGGCTATTCTTAGGGCTGCATGATATGGTTAAAAAAAAAGTTATATTGCAATTATTTGACTGAAACTGAGATTGAAATATGCAGTACAATTAGTGGGAATGATCCTTTTAGCAATAAAATAAAATAAAATCACGATAATGTGACATTTGTTGGGGTCTGTACCCAACAAATATGTTTTCTTTCATCCAAAGAACAAGATTTGTGGGCCAGGGCATCACTACAGCACTACATTACTTCATTATAATGCTGTTTTCTCACATATTTCCTTTTTCAAAAGATTGCAATTTGGCTCTGGTTCTACTAGTTGGATATTGCAGTTGAGCATAAAGTAATTTTGATTTAGTTGCAATTAAATGTACAGCCCTGCTTACTCTGTTCCTCTTTGGTTTTGTCTTCTTTTTTTTGTAATTTTTGTTGTCACTGTCATTTTTTGTTATTAAAATTATTCATTTTAAAAATCAAATAAATATAATACATGAGAATCATTATTGGAATTCCATCTCCTTCATTGGATTGGAGTGGCAGCAAAAATCTCAGACATGGATCAAAACCTACACAAATAAAACTAAAACCTTCTGTATGGTCAGACACCAGAGCTAAATAAGTTGTCATGGTTATATGGTAATATTGACAACATTTAAAGAAAATATGCCGATTTTAACACAAAACCAAAATGAAACAAGTGTCTTGCTAAAGGGTGAGAATAACTTTTTCATTAATCTTTCATTAAACATGAAAGTATGGTTTTCCTTGAGAAACGGTGAAGGTTGTTTTTAAAGGTGTTGGATGTGCATCCAATCCTCAGACTTCTTTGTTTTTTGTGATCAATATCTAATGATGCTTTATTATTGTCATTCAAGAACATGTTAAACAGATTTCAGTGTAGGAAATAGGATTAATATTATCCTAGAATAAAAACACCATTAGAATCAAACTAGTAATAAATATTTAAATCAAAGTGTAGAACTATTTTTTAAAAAGGCGGATAACAAGGTGGCCAGTGCCCAAAATGCTGCAGTGTTCAGGCAGGTAAACAGCACAATAAGTAACTGACGTAACAGCAATAGTATTAGGGGAATTTTAGAATAGCAGCGATTGGACAGCAGTGATGAACAGCAGCAGGTTGAATATGGTATAGCAGCAGTTATCTCAATAGATAGCAAGTTTATCAGTCAAACAGCATCTCAGTGTCATGCAGAGTTCAACAGTCTTACAGCATCAGGAAAAAGCTGTTCATCAGACTAGTAGATCTGGCCTTGATGCTTTATAGCCTCATGCCTGATGGGAGGGGAGTCAACAGTCCATTTGCAGGGTGGTTTAAAGCCTTATGACGGCAGGACTTATTATTATTATTGAAATTCAAGTTAAGCATTAATAACCAGTAACAAAAGTTAGTTTTCCTGTCTTTTGAAAACAAGGCTACAGTTAAAATGTGTGTCATATAACCTTTTATTTCTTGACGGGGAGATGATTCAGCTGTGTGCAGATCATTTAAATAATCTAGTTTAAGCAGCAGAAGCAGCTCTGGTCTGTGTGTATTTGTTTGCTTTCAGTGCAACAAAAGTGTGCTGCTGATTCCCACAGTGCCTTACATAAACAGCCATCAAGCTTATTTTGGATTGTGGCTGAGTGTGTACTGTGTGTATTTAATATTTGTGTGCAAGGATTTCTCTTTGTGTATCGACTTCCGTGTGCGCATGTGTACATTTGAATAATGACCTGGCCTAATTTGAAAGAAATGACATTTAAACTCAAGCTCATGCAACCTTGAAGATGATCGTGTCTTGTCTTTTCAAAACATGGCGTGAAAGCCTGTTTCATCAAAGAATCATTATTCCTGCCTGTAAGTCTGTAAAGTGGATTCAGCTGTTGAGAGAGCCCACTGGAGGATGAGATGAGTGACAGGACAGTGAAGAACGCTGCGCTCTCTGCGCTTTGTCTTTGAAATAAATTAATCTTATGGATTGGCAAAATCAATTAGAGAATTTTATTTTCAGTTTTCCTCTTAAATAAAAGTGGGTTGTCTCTTCCTCCTCTTTCATCCCCTGTGACTGATGTGTTAAATTTTTGTTAAACATGTACTGAATAATCAAGTTGACAAGGGCTGTGATGTGATGTTGTATCAGCTGCTAATAAAGTAAAGGCATGGTCACACACAGACACACACACACGTGATTGTAGCATTCGATCTGTGTGTTGTTCACGCGCACTCACACATTTCAGCCATGCGAGAGGCCTCTTCACACCTCTCTATATATCCGGCTTCAGACTCTGCTGAGGGGAAGGAGGTTGAAGGGTAAAGCTGGTGTCACTGCTAATTGCCTCAGATCACAAGGGTTCAAACAAAACCACACACTCTGGTCAAATTTGGGAATCTTAGTTTTCTATTATTATGATGACTATTTATTATTATTGGTGTTGCTAGCCTGTTTTGGGCGGGGGAACAATTTTCAGTTGTTATTAACTAATATTTCACCCAAAATTTGTGAGTTTTATTAATGTTCTCAGATTAAATTATTAAACTGGAAGAGTCACCACCAACCTTTTCATTAGTAACTGTAATTTTATCACATTCCATGTAACTACTTACATGTAACTAGTTACTCACCAACACTGCTGGCAGGTATGCCTTGTTTTTCCTTTGCAGCTGTTGAGGACCTGTGGTCTGCAGGTTGAGAGGAGTGAGAAGTCAATGGTCACTATAGGTTATAAACATGTGTTAAAGGTTTCTCAAGATTAAAAATAAATAAATTAGGCTGATTGGTCCAGTAGTCTGCAAGATTAGGTCCGGTCAAAGGATCAAATGGCAAAACTCATGCACACGTGCACACACAACTGATTGCATGATCCCTTCCAGATTAACACCTGGTCGAGATAATTATTGCCAATATCATTTAAGGGCCAGTGTGTAGGATTTAGTGGCATGTAGTGGTGAGGTTTCAGATTGCAACTAAGGCACCTGACCCTCCCCTTCCAAGCATATAGGAGAACCTATATGTTGCGAAACTTGAAAAAATGCAGAAAGCTCTATCTAGAGTCAGTGTTTAGTTTGTCTGTTCTGGGCTACCATAGAAACGTGGCGGTGCATCATGGTGGACATTGTGAAAGAAGACCTCTGTAGATATAAATGACCCATTCTAATAACTAAATTCTCACATTTTCACGAGTGGTACTTAAACTCCTTCTAGTGGTAGCTGGAGGAATATGGGAAAATTTAAAAACTGAAATAAGTTCATTTAAAAACATACAATCAAAATACTACAAAAATTTCAAATGAAAATACTTAAACTATGCAATCTCTGAAATGTAACTTAAATAAGTTTTGTCTTTCCTGTAATCAGCCTGCCTCACGTTCATGCATGTAGCCTGCACATAAGTCATCCATGATTACTACGAGCTAAACTGTGGTAGTGAGAGAATAAGCAGGGGTAAAATGAAGAGACTGACAGTGACTATAGGTGTGTGTGTAAGAGGGACTTCTTGTCCCTTATGGTGAGTGAGAGCTGTGTGGAAGAGCTTAAGTGGCAATTGTACAGTGTCAACAGTGTCACAGCAGTCAACAATAAATAATCTTCTTATAAACCCACCTCCTGCATGAACTGTCTGTAGCTGAACAGGGTCAGTCTACTGGACATAATGTTGGTACTTATGAATCCAATATTTTTTGAGGTGGTACGCTGAAAAGTTTAAGAGGCACTGTTCTAAGGTGATGTAAACACAATGATTCTAATTTTCAGGGAGCCATACACGACACACATACACAACAAAAACAAACTAATGAATATTGAATAAGAATACAGTTCTGCCATACTCTGCAAATAAATCCCCCTAAATCATTCACACTCAACCTTTAAGGGGAAAGAGACCAGAGTCATTAATTCATTTTATATAAATTCATTATATCCCACAAATTCACACAGATGCTAATTAAACCTCTGCACAGACTGAAACTGACACATCATGAACCAATAAGAATGCTAAAAATAAAAGTACTGCCATCCCAAAAGTTGCCACATTGCTAATGAGAGTCAGAGGGAAGTCAAGTTGCATATCATTTCCCCCTGTAATTATTTCATTTTAGCCTCTATGTAATTTTTTTTTAACTTTATTTTTTCAAGGCTGTGATTGTGACATAAAGCCAATGACATACACTACACATAATAACTAAGAAAAACACAAATAGAAGAAAAACAAAACAAAACAAAACACTCATACCCTCAACAAGGTAGCAAATATTATATCAAAATTAATAAAAGTGACTAAATACACTAATTTCTATACTATCCAAACCCTAACCCATATAACATTTTCTCCTAAATTATTAGGAAACTACCAGCAAACTGTAAGCTCCTCAAAACTTGTTCATGGAAGTCTTTTCAATAAGCTTTCAAAAGACAAAATAAATCAAAGTTCATCCACAAACCAACACTGGACTGTAACTATCTCTACCTCTGCACCTGTTTAGCACCATCTCATATTCACTGTTTGTGGTTTTCTGTTTAGCTACAGTTTTAGAGATGTTGATGGTTCTTGGTTGAGAAAGTACCTGGAGGTTTGATAATGTATTAAGGAACCACATGATATGACTCCTCTGACCACCAGGCGGCCTCATTTAACCAGCATGCACCAGGGTGGAGGCATTTAGGAAGACTCACTGTGTTAAATTTTTCAAGATTTCTTGAACTGTCTGGATGGGTCAACCTTTATGTAGACTCAAATAGATCTTAAAGGTGGACTTGTACACATAAAGATCAGTTTTGCTCATCATGGGTAGTACTACTACTCTGTGTTTTGTTAAGTCTGGGAAAATTACGCAACATAACTTTCAATATTGTCTCGAGCAGGTTGCCCAACTTTATCAAAGTGCATTAATTAATCACTGCAACCCTTCAAAACAATTTCAAAATATTGCCTAAAGAGAAGAACATATGAAGAGATAAAGAGAGATATTAAGTGTATTGCAAAAACAAAGTAAAGGACTTTGTTTACCTTAAATATGACTTAAATATTTTATTAAATTATTTTTATTTTAAGACAAACCTGACACACACACACTGTAGATTTATATTTGAATAATTTTACAAATTCAGAGTGAACCTCCTCCATCTGTCTGAATCTGATAAATCTTTGGTTCAATGGGCAAAAAGCAGGTCTATAAAATGTGCATTAATCCTCTTGTCGTTGGAGAAGGCGGAGGGGTGCATCGCCACAGAGCTGCTGCTGAAAGCGTGCTGACCTTTTCTATGTTGCTGTGGTATTGTAACATGACAACCAATGATACTGTTGGAGAGGGTCGTGTGTACTGCAAACTTCTCACTTGCACATCGATTCATGTCACCAGAATGGCCTTGACAGCACAGAAATAATATACTTGAGTTTGCAAGATAGTCTCTGGTCTATTTCAAAAAGCTTCCCTCAGAAAAAAACATTCGCAGAGCAGTACGTCTAAACTAAGGAACAGCGTCTATGCTTTTCGTTAAGGCAGCTGCTTATGTAGCTTTATAAACTGTATGAATTATAGATGCTTTTTATCTGGTCAAATTTATTTTTGATACATTCAATGTCATATTTATTATTGAAAAAGTTTTAATTTTGAAAAAAGTTATGTTATGAAACTAGTACTTCAGTATTGCAACTGTTTACATTAATTCAGTCCCTTTTCTCAATGTTGGTAAGACTTTATCTGAAGGAGTGGTCATAGGACTGTCATTATACTGTTATGACCATGTCATGATGCCTGTCATGACCATAAGGAAGTCATTGAATGTTTATTACAGTTGTCATTAACCAAGCAAATAATGTCTTATGACAACTTGACAATAATAAAGCCAACACTGTCTTTTTTACACAATTTGACATTAACTAAGACAAAAATGTCTGTTATGACAACTTTACATTATCAAGCCGTCGATGTCTTTGTTATGGCAACTTGACCTTAACCAAAACAACAAAACCTGTCACTGTCTTTTTGTCCTGACAACTTGACATAATCACACTTAAAGAAACTGTTTAGCGTTATGTTTTAACATGAATTATAAAGCCATATGTGGTTGGTTTTCACACTGGCTGTCATGAGACTGTTATAAGTGTATCACTTAAAAAGTGGCACATTATGCTCTTGTTATAAAGATGGCATTAAATATTATTTAAAATGTTAAATGTTGTATTGGTTAATGTCAAGTTGTCATAACAAAGACATCTCAAAATATGTCAACTTTGCATTAAAAGTGACATTATTGATCAAATGGCACTGACAACCATACTACACATTCAAAGACTTTCTCATGGTCATGACTGGTGTTTATGATATGGTTATGGCAGTGTAATGACAGTCGTATGCACACCCCTTCAAATAAATGTTTTTAAGTACGCAGAGTGTTTTTGTAGGGGAGATTTGATCCCTCTCACTATTCAAAATTTGAAAAATGATTAACATCTGAGTCACATCAACTATGAACAGCATTACCAACAGTTGTTCCTCCCTGATATGAGACTGGTAATAACACCCGGAGTTCTGAAGGGAGTCATGGCAGGCGGTTGCGCCTTGAACAGGATAGGGTGTGACAGTCGTGGCATTTGCATGGCATTTAGTCCCTCTTAGCTCCATCATTTTTCCCCATTGTGTCAGAACATGAGGAGGCACCTAACAGCAGCAGAGGATGCAGTTTGGTTCCGTTTGTTTCATCTCAGCTTACATAGATTAAGATGCACTGGTGTCAAAGAAGAACATACTGCTCCATATTTAGAGAAGACTGCAGGACTGCACAGAGGTGACTGGCTGTCTGTCTGTGAGGTGAGGTGTGAGAAGAAAAAGAAGACCTTGAGCTTCAATCATTTGCATGAAAATGTTTGAACAGCCTGATTTGGTTTTGTACACATCTCACTTACACATAAGATGTTTTGTCTTGTTTTTGTCATTTCCAAGGGACACACATGGCCTTGAAACACTCGTACAACACTCATGTTTTTTATTTCTTTTTTCCATTACAGCTGTAACACCCTGTCCTTCTGTGATAGAACACAGGACATTATTAGTTGCCACAGCAGTACAAAACATCCATTTTGGAGCTATTGACCACACTGTAAGAGCAAGGTTAAGTCTCAAGTCCAAAGGTCCCTGAGATGGACATCCTACTTTCTTGTGAAATTGTGTTTTTGATACGGGAAGTCAGGCAAACTGCTTGCGTAGCATTCAACAAATATCAACTCCTTCCAGAATTCTGAATGGCAGCCAACATCTGTACCACAGAAAGGTGTGGTTGTTCTTTTAAATTGCCGTTATGCTTTTTTCTCAGAGAAACACTTGAGCCCATCACAGCCTTAAATGGTGAGACAAAGCGTTAGCATGATATTCCGAACAAATTGGAGCATCTAAATGACAGCAAGGGTCTCACAATTTAATCACTATTTTACATCAAAATACAGTTGAATTTGAAACTAGATGCAACCGATAAATTCAATATAACATGATCACGATCCTTTATAAGAGAATTTTATCAAATTCGGTACATGACATTGATAGTGCCCTCCACAATGGACTTGATGGGAACTATCGTGACAGTGACACCTCATTTTGTTGTTTGCCTGAACAACATGCAGTCTAAACACTGGCTGCTGTCCTCTGTAAACTGGCTTAATTTATGCAAACAGTACAAAGGCCATGGCTGAATCAGTGGTGACTGAAAATGTTTAGTCACTACGATCAGTTAGGGAAAAATCAAATCCTGCTGCCACTGAAAATGGTTAACAAGAACACTGCTGAACATTGAAGAAGTTTTTAAATCCCTTACTTACAGAATAGAATAGAATAGAATAGAATAGAATAGAAATACTTTATTAATCCCCAAGGGGAAATTCATTTGTCTGTAGTAGTCTCATCTATTAGTATAAGAATTATAGCGTCTGATGGCAGTTGGTATGAAAGATCTTCTGTATCTCTCTGT
>JAJHUR010104779.1:480-16685 GCA_027495735.1 Lutjanus campechanus | reverse complement strand
CATACAATTTAATTCTCCATTAAAAGAAAATGTTTGTGTATACTGTCAATTATAGTTTTTGGAAAGAAAGAAAATTGGCAAGTCAGACATATCATTGAAAAACTAAAATTCTTGTGTTTGGATGGATGCCTACCATTTTGAGATTTTTAGAAACTGCCTAGACGTGACCTTAGAAGAACATATCAATATTTATTTTCTGTGGTATTGTTATCACTTCTGAACTTGGGACTAGGTCCAAATGCTGTGGTCTCATCATGTCTTTCAGGAGGAAATTATAAAAGAAAGAAGAAGAAAAAAAAAAAACTACTTCAGCTACTTCAGTGTATTCAAACTTCTTCTGTGAATGAATGTACTCCAAATGGTTCAAGAACAGCTTTTAGTTACTTTGGGTATCTTACAGCAATGATTAACTTATTATTAAGCGGTTAGCTGTTTTCATCACTGCTTGGGTTTTTCTGGGATAATTTCTGTTTTTCTTGTTAATTTAATAGTATGCATGAGTGGCAGATGCTGCTCTGTGGGGCCCCGACTCCGAATGGTGCACTCGGCCGGAGGACGGTGCTCTGAGCCAGTTGGATGAGAGAGCAGAAAAGAGCCTGTAGATCCAGATTATTTTCACATCTAACACGATGAATTCAACCAAACAAGAGATTGTGATTGTTGAAACAGTTAAAGAACTGGTCAAGATGGTTTTGGTGAGTTTTATTTTGTTTTTCTCTTGAGTTTAAAGTGTGTAAGGCAATTAAAGCTCGCCATGGTTCGGTAAGAGAGAGAAACTTAGATTCAAACAGTGATAAGTTGTGTTTTCTCCTTAACTTTTGTTTAACCATAGTTGCATGTGTTTTTTGGGGGGTTTTTTCCCTTCAATTTTGAGCAATTACCTCTTCGTTTCTGGCACCCAACACAGCAAGGTGACATTTTAGCCCGGTTATGTGGACTACTACTCTGTGTTTACCTCCAGCTAACACTGTGACATGATCGTAACGTCACCCCAGAAAAAAAACATCTTCATACTGAACTCTGCTTGAACATCATAATTATTTTTCATGTCTGAGGACTTCTTCTTCTTCTTTGGTGGATGGCAACCTTGTTTGGGTCTATTTATGAGTATAACTGAAGGAAGAGGAATTATTTTTTTAACTGTGAAGCACAAACACAAATTTGATGCAGCTGATGTGTAGTAATCTTTGCAGCGCCTGCAGTGGCCTCTTTTTTTCAACTTTCATTGGCAATTGTCCCATTATCCCTACAAACATGGGGGGGGCTCACACTGGGGCTTTGTGCTCTATGGATGGTCTGCCTCTCTTCAGGGTATTGATTCTGATGCGAATGGTTGGTTGCCAGCTGTGTCTGGAAGCGTCTCCTGTTCATGACATTTATTTTTTCTGGGGGATCTGCAGTGTTTTGCGGTAACAGGTGAATTGCAGCCGAGCACTGACCACTCCAAGGATGATGGTGATGGTGTGCTATCTGTAAGTAGAACTTGTAACTGGCTGTTCAGGAATGAAGCAAATCGATCCCACCCAACTCTTAACACTGAGTGTGGACCATCAAAAGTGGAAAGATGAATAACTGGCGGGTTGTCATTCATCCTCACAGCACAGATGTGACTTTGCTCAGCTCTGCCTTGTTTTCTCAGCTTCTCCTTTTCAAGCTCAAGGCCTTTGACAAGTAGAGGCAAATGCCTTGTAGTTTTGTTCTGCAGAAATGTTGATGCAAGCTTCATCTCTAAAAACTGGCACGTTTACCTTGCACACTCCCTTGATACAAAGTCACATTTCAAAGTATGCGAGAGATTCCTGTTCTTCTTGTAATGTCTGATTCTGCTAAACTTCCCCGTAAAAGCGATCATCCTTTCATCCACAGAGTTATTATGCTCCTCTGGCACAATCTGTAGGCATTTCTCTCAGAATGCATCCAACCATGGCCTAATCTCCCAAAGTCTTTCTTCTGTTCATCTGAAGCAAGTGAGGTTGTTGACAAAGTGGATGGATCAAAGCATGTACTGGAAACAGTTACAGGGCATTACATCAGCGTAGCGCCATGGCGTGTGGCGGGCTTCTTTTACTATACCCATTCACAAGTAGATGCATATCATTTGTTCTAGCTCTTAGACAGATACATCAGCTACTGTCCCAGGTTCCTGGAAACTGTACTCAGCCATGACTGGCACAATTAATGAATTTACTCATGACTCAGTGACGAGACTTTTTGTGTGAATGAGTGAAGCTTATTGACATCCAGTGATGAGTTTTTGCAGCATTAAACAAATACCTCCAAATAATGCACATTATACATTTCAAAATCATTATTATTCAAGTTTTCTATAACTAAATATTAGGGGTACAAATCACAAGTCTCCTCATGATATGATATTATATCGATTCTTTGGAAAATCTGAGATTTGTCGACGTCACAAAGTCTGCCACAATATGATTTCAATTCAATTTGTGACTGAACTCTTACAGACATTTATGACAAAGACATACCGTGGAATTTTCTAAGTAAAAGTGTATCTCAAAGATGATGACATAGATCGATATTTTCACGCATCGATAAAATTGGATCATGGAACACTGAATTAAAATATTGATCCAGACTGATGTATCGTTACACCCCTAAATGTCTTTCTTAACTGTTGAAAGTGGAGAGAGCTCAGTGGGGAAGTCAGTGGGAGACAGCCATGTATGTCTTACAGTATTAATATTTTCTCATCAAAACTGCTATTAATGACAGCAGCAATAAAAATGCATATTAATTGATTGGAAATCCAAGAATCCACCTCCCATGGTGGAGAGAATTATTGTCATACTGCACACCAGAAAAAAAATCGTATAATGTTAGGAGTCAACAAATGAAATTCAACAGGATGCAGGGCAAACTTACTAGCAAATTACAAAAAATAGAGGGACAGCTATACTTACAGAAAAAAATAATTAAAATAAATTATTTATAAATTATTTACTCATACATTACTGATTAGTTATGATATTTCTGAACTTTGAAGTGTTAGGTGGTTAAAAAAAGACCCTCTGACTCATGTTGATTCTCCTTCAGCAGGACAATTGCTTGATCCTTTAAGCTGCAATCTATTTAAAAAGTATTTATCGGGCATTGTTGTATGTGAACTGTGGTTTTGCTGGACTGTTGATATTAATTAATGACAGTTTGAGAGGATTTTGTATGTGTATTTTATGTATGTGTTGGGGACAAACGACGAGGTAAAGGAATGAGAAATTGTTTTTAATGTCAATGCAAAAGAAGAATGCAAAGAATCTTAAAAAAATACTGTTACTATGATACAGTTCTGGGGTGTCTGGGATTATGTGGCGTTTGTCTACATTTAGCCAGGAATAAGTATTATTAATGAGTTTCAATAATCTAGATAGATAGAAGACACTGATCAGCTTGTCGGTAACATTGTACTCTGGGGATTTTACAGTGTCAGGAGTCAACCTATGATTTTTATATGACAATAGAACATTTATATTTGTTGTGTTGGCTCTGATCTTATCATCCATAAGGAAACACTGAGCTCAGCACAGCAGGGAGAGACGATATATACATCCCCTCTTCCAAACAAAATTCTACTGTCTACTGTCTGACACTGTTAGGCTAATGTACTGGGCAGTGCTCTTTGCTGAGATTCACTGGTACAAAGGTTTCGGAAAGTAGATTTTCAAAAGCTGCACTCCCACCCCAGCATCCACCCACTTGGTGTTTCCATGTGGGGAGTGACGAGGTCAGACCTTACACAACGAACACTACATTATTGTACAGTTACACAGTGATCTATTCCACGGCCCTGCTGACAGAACGAGCTGTAAAATCTCTGTGGTGTATTGTTGTATTGGTAGCTGCACCTGGTCGATACACAGGATTCTTCTCAGGTCTGAATTGAAAAAAGTGCACACAAAAAACAACTTCAGATTGTTTTCAGGCGACATTCTCTATATACTGCGATGGCATCTCTCTCCAGGAGCTTGGTGAACAGAGACGGGTCATTGGGGAGATTGAGTTCACCTAGCTGAAGGACTTTATAAGCTGTAGGCAGACAGCCAATCTTCCTCTCTCCCCTGGACTCCATCCTGTTTGGTTTTGTTTTATTTGGTTTGTCTTTAATTTCGTTATGTAAAATAAACTTATTTTTAGTTAAAATTCATATGGTCTTCCTTACTTTTCCCAGCCGGGTTGTGACAAATCGGGGGCTCGTCCAAGATCTAAATTAACCATTTTGGTAAGATGAATTCCTTGTGGTAATTTGGCCTGGTTTGTGTTGGTAACTGCTGTGATGACATAGTATAAAATAAATAAACTGCAGACTGCAAATTACTGGCTCAAATATTTTCTTACTATTTTACAAAAACAAAATAAACCTGATGAAACTTATCACTCGTCCTGACATGAGAACTGTGAACTACAATATAATGAAATACAAAGATGGTAAATACAGATTAAATGATCGACCAGGCCTTCCGGTAAGGGAAACAAAATTCAGAAGTTGTTACTGTCAGCGAATTATTTATTTTAAAAAATTATACAAGTGCTATAATTTACAGATATATATTCTATACAAAATTATCTATCAAAATAGTTGAGGCCAAAGATGGTGTTAAACAAGAAGTTTAGCTTCACACACAGCAAGCAGAGGCACACTGAGTGTTTTGACTTCATGATTAATCAAACACGGAGGAGCATCACATATTTTTGAAGTTTGCACTGATGTTGCACATAAGAAGCTCATAAAGACTCACCACATGTTTCAGAATTTAAATCAGACTTAAAGGTGATGGATCAATATCCAACTTTATGGATATCAGTAATTCTATATGTACTGTGCAGTGTGGTCTGATATCAAAGTAGCAGCTGAAAGTGAAACTTCATGGGCCGTATCTCAACATCAAATACATGATCAATGTATTCAATAGCTTGTTGATTAGTAAAATTCAGGATGGATTAAGTATTCCAACAAATTTGTCCTTCAAATGTTGGCCAGAGGACAAACAGTTAGCTCCTGGTCTCACAGCTTGGCCTTGCCCGGTGTGACCTGGAGGCTCTGCAGCTTCATAGCCATGCCCATGTTCCCAGTGATCTTCAGTTTCCCTTTGAAGAACGCCTGAGAAGACAGAGGATAAGAAGAAAAAGATCAAACGTTTCAACTTTGATGAAGTTAAAAGTCGACTGTGGCATTAAAAGTTAAAAGCCAAAGTGACGTTAGTGGCAATTAGGATGAAACACATCTGGTCTAATGCTATAGAAACAAAAATGAAATGGCACTTTTATCAGTAGCTTTACGGTCAATGTAAAAGATCCTTTTATATATTTAATGTTACTTTAGTTCATGAGAAAAACATAAAAACAAATTTGTGTTTATACATCATTACATACCGTTTGTGCGTTCAACTTTCCTGTCATCAGAGCCAGAAGATCCTCGTCACTCATGGACAGGGTGCAGTCTGCCTTTTTACCTAACAGAAAAGAAAAAAAACACCCTTTATCATTATGGCTGACTTCTACTACATATCAAATGTCTCGGAAAATTCACACACAGGGAAACAAATTAATATTTGATGTTCCTTATACACACATTAAAGAAAAATAACCCCACTTGCTCAAAAGAGAAAAAGTATTGAATGTAGGAGAAAATCAGTCTCAAATGGCGTACTATGTTAGTCATTGTTATTACAATGCTCTAAATAGAAAGCACTCCAGAGTACACTTGACATTTTGATTAAACTTGCCATTACTGTTAGTGCATGTTAGAGTCACACAAGTCCAACACAGGTTTTTTTTTCACTGAAGCAATGGTTCAGAAAGCTTTATGACTCATGCTTCTTATAGTCTGACTGAAAATGGTCTCTGCTATGTTCTGTGGCTTTCTAGAACAAAATGTCTGAATGTCACCTGTTACAGCAGAATACAACCTTTTTCATCGTTATTAAAACAGGGAGGATTTCCGCCTCAGTTATACTGGTGGTGTACTGTATTGATATGCTTAAATCAAACTGTGTATGTTGTGAACTGCTTATTGTCCTGAGGAGTCTTGCAGTCCTACTTGAGAAGTAAGCAATAAATCTGCCTTTTTGACACAATCCAAGCAGAAATGGACCATTACAAGCTTCAGAAGTCAGTACTGATTGCAGAGTTATGGACCATACATTGGACAGTATGCAGTATAAGGACTTTATATCCAAAGATAACTTCAATGATAATGATGCAATTAAATCCTAAACAAATGACTTTATCTTTAAACCTGTAGTAACATGATTGTCTCTTTTAGCTCAGGTTTTGGTCTCCACCAAGTCTTGGGGGAAATATCTAATTCTGAGCTGAAACAACTTAACAGACAAGACTCCAGCAGCATTGTTTCCCAGATGTTAAACTTGTTAATTCAAATATACACTACAGAATTATCCCATACAGCCGCTTTAAAGAGAGGCTATGGAACATTTGTTGAACAGTGCCCCTTGTGGCAGCAACAAGTGGCAATTACAGTTTACATTTCACTTAATTCTCCTGAGTCAGTAACTTTAAAAGACACCATCATTAAGGGACCAGACGGAGAGCGAGTGGGGTGGGCCAACGAACAAGAATCAACAGCATGTCTTTGGCTGAGGTACATGTGTTCATTTCTTGTTTTACTTTTGTGATTTAAGTGCTGAAATGTTAATCTGTGAAATGTAGTGTAACATGAGCACAGAGTCACTTAAAGAGCAAGCTGACTCGGGTAATGTCAGGTGCTCAGCAAGTCTGTTAACATGCGATAACGTTGGCTAAAGGTCATACGAGACCAATTAAGACTGTAGCTTGAGTGTACTGAATTGAGCAAGAGTATATTTTATTTTTCATGAAGTGAAAGGTCAAGTGTGTTATATCTTCTTTTAAAGCCTAGTCTAGCTTTCACATCTCTTGCCACATAAATAAAATAAAGCTAGAATAACAAAAAAAAGTAATGAGTAAAATGGTAGTAAGGAATTGCATTTACTCTTCTTAGTGAAACAGAGTTGTGTTTTTAAGTACTTTTTTAAAAAACTGGTAATTTTACTTAGGTACTTTTTTAATCACAATTTCATACTTTTCTACATTTCAAGTTGCATCCATTACAGAGTAAAAACAAAAGTCTCATGAAAGAAGTCCCGATAAACTGTGTGAGAATGAAACAGAGGAAAGGTAATAAATCAGTGACTGGTGTGTATGTGGCTGCACCCAGGTTGGGGCTTACAGTTAGTGAACAGTGCATAAATTCAGAACAATGCATAATATCTACCTTAGTTAATCATGTAATGCATCAAGGATGCTAACTGACCGAAATAAAACACACCCACAATGTTGCATGACCAACAGATGCTTTGTTCATTTAGGAACTTTTATCTTCAGTGAAGCGTTTGAGGCCTTTCTGCAGTTTTTGACAACAAACCCTGATGTGACTGAAGAGCCTCATTCAGGTCTAAAACTTTAAGGAGCGCAGTGGAACAGAGAGGCTGAGTGGACTGGTTACATTTTGTATTGAGAATGAATGAGCAGAGAAGCTGAACCAAGGGCAGACTGTGGAAGACGAGGTTCACAGAATGCCATTCAGACAACAACAACAAACTCATAACCTCCCATCTCTCTGTCTGCACCAGCTCTGTGCATCTCACATCTTGTGAATCTCGTGTCTGATGAGTCTAAAAACAATCTGAAATAGTAGTAAAATGTATTTAAACTTAGAAGTCTATTTTTCAGACAAAACGTGCGTAAACACAAGTCTGGTGCCCTGTAAAAAGGCACTGAAAATTGTTCGTTACTCTCTCTTTTGCCTTTTTTTTTTCTTTTCCTCATCCACAACCACTATGCACACACACTGCACTGCTTCTGCCATGAGCATATGCATCATGCTGATGGAAAAATAGATCAGGAATATTCACACATATTGAAGGAAAACTGCACAGAGAGTTTGGCTGCTCATTTGCTGCTGACACTCTAACATGCGGACAAGATGGATCGTGTATAGACAAAAGACTATCAAACGAGCCATTTTTGTCCGAAAAAGAAAAAATGGAATCTGGTTTTAGGAGCGATGTTGAATGCAAGGAGGTAATGCGATGTTTTGAGGGGCACTCCTCGGGTGCTGTGGATCATACAAAAATGTTCCCTTCTCAACCTCTTAAATTAGTTTCTCACTGTCCATGTTGACTGCTGGCTGGAGGGGAAACGGACGCGTCAAGAATGAAGCTCTGCGAGTGGTTCAGCGTCAAACAGTGATTCATAAATGTCTGCACAGTGGTGTAAGGTCTCCACTGGAAACCATTATACCAGGGAAAATCTCCTGCAGGTCATGGACTTGACCTGCAGGAGGTCTTGTCAAGTTGATCTGGCACACCAAAGGGTTTTTCCTCCATTACCTAGCAAAGAACAACGCTGCCTGTGATGTGTCTGTGTGTATCTGTCATCTGGATTACTTGCAATTCTTACAGTAGACGGTATGTTCTGTAGTAAGCTGTGAATATACTTTTTTAAATGCAAAATATGTTTATTATATACAGTACAAATGTTTTTCTGTTGCTATATCCCCCGAACACTGTTTTCCATGATGTATGTATGTATGTAATGATGTCGTGTGTAATAACTGCTCAGTAGTTTTTATATACTGACTGGCTGTGTGTATGATTTCAAAGCATTGTTTGATTTTGAGATAAAAGATAAAATGGTTTTGAAGCCATCGTTTGATTTCACCAGTAAAGTCAGAGGTTTGGTGAATGTAGTTGGTTTTGTGATTACATTTTTGAGAAAAGGGTGAAGGGTTTCAAGAAATGCATCTTAGCAATTGTGAAGAATTGTAGTGGGCATTTTTCAGGGCAGCCATATTGATAGGAAACAGCATGGTAAACACAGGTGTTATCAATGATACTAATTAAGGACCCGTTCTATTTAGTGTTGCATAGCAGCACCCTGATTCTGTTTGACCTGAATGGAACTGTGTCATTGATAACACCTGTGTTTACATTACTATTTCATGTCAAAATGGCTGCTGTGTTTTGTCTTCGTGTGGAGGGTATCATCATTTAACATTTTTCTTTACCCCCTTTTGACTTTACTTTTATTTTAGTAGTACTTTTACTTGAGTGAAATGCCCCTGAAGTAATGGGACTTTTACTTAAGTATACTGTAATATCCTTGTAGTCTTTCAATCCCTGGGCAACAGTAACCCTTAGAAATAATGACTTAGATCCAGTGAACATCACAGGAGGAGACAGCCTAATGGGAACAGTCAGAGAGATATTTATGAGAGAGAGAGAGAGAGTATGTGTGTGTGTGTGTGAGAGTGAACATGTATAAAGGCAGAAAATAATATGGACAATTTATCCAGATACTTAAGGATTCAAATAGATGTGAATATATTTAGAGGGTGTTTGTGAGTGCTTTCCCTGAATTGTGAGTTTTTAGTTTTCTGTTTTGATGTCCATAGCAGCAGTTTTTATCAGCCTTTAAATACAAAGAAGACATTTAAAAGATAATTCCAGTTATTGTGATGAAGATTGCGATCAAATTTTCAATGGCTTCGCTTGACTAGAACTGCAGCTATACAACACACAGCCAGACAGCCAAAGCCATCTTAAACAACTGGAACCAAAACACGATTAAATCTCCACCTTTCAATTGTATTGCCAAGACTCCCTCATACTGTTACCAAAGGTGAAGAGTTTCTCAATTTTAAACTGCTGTTTACCTGATTGATTTGAACCAATTTCTCTTTCAAGCTTCAAAGAAAAAGAGCCAAACAAATAAAGTTGTTCAGTGTTGGTTTCTACAGCCTGTGTGGTACATGTTTACACTCACGGTGATGTGATACACAGGCATGTGTGTGGTCTCTGCAAGAAAATTAGAACTGCATGAAATACTTCCAATAATAAAAATGGCATGTTGGCATCTGCACATACTGCTGCTGAGAGGTGGGTGTTTGGAAATAGACAGAGAGAGAGAAGTCCTACTGTGTCAAAAAATTACAGCTTTTATAAGAAAACACCATTCATGACGCAAGGACTAGGAGAATAAAGCCCAGGATGAAAAATTAAAAAACTTGACAGCAGAGTTAAGCTCTTTAACTCTGCAGGGAGTCTGGGGATGTGGTCACCATTACTCTCTTTCAGAGGCTGTAGCGGGCTCCGTTTTAAAGCTAGAATGAAGACAGATATGAAACTAGAAGACCTTAAAGATCCATTAATACCAACCTGCCATGCTAGCTCCAGGAAGTTGGCTAAGAATTAAAAACTAGCATGGTGATTTTTAAAGGGGCCCCTTGACGTCTCACTACAAGATATCTGAATAAAAAAAGGTTCTATGGGTCCCGAAGAACCCCCCCTTTACAGACAGGCCCAATAATCCTAATCCCTTCCCAAAGGGAATGTGCTGAGTTGCGCCCGAGATGGACCATCTCCAGAGTGGGGCCACAGTGCGCCCAACCCACCTCCAAGCAGGCTGAAGTTACATCTTACCGACCGCGGCCAACCCATGACGCCCCCTTCTACCCCTCAAACAAGTGAGTGTTGGGATACTCAACTCATGTCTGTGCAGAAGACCAGAGAGAAAGACGTTTTTAAAAATCTGTGTGTTTAGCTCTCAGTACTTTTGTAGCTTCTAACTGAGTCTCTGTGTTTTGAAGTTTAGTTTCTCTGTTGTGTTGCTGTTTGTATATTCAGGTATCAGGTTTCGTGTTCATTTTCAGCCATATAGGAGTCTTGTTAAGCTATTGCTGATGAAAAGTTTTTTGTTTTGTTTTTTTGTTTTTTTAAAAGCTTTGTTTTTTGGGCTTTTGTCCTTATTGTGATAATGAAAACTGAAGATATGACAGGGAGGGAGGGGATGGCAAATGGGCCACGACTTGGACTGCTGCAGAGGACTAACAGCCTCAGTATATGGACGCACGCTCTACCAACTGAGCTATAGAGGCATCCTGATTTGGCACTTTTATTGTGAAGAATTTATAGTAAATGAAGTGTTTATTTGCCGTTTTACAACCATTTGACTTGAGCTAAGCTTATCTTCAGTTAAGAGACATGCTTCTAAGTGAGTGACCCTGTTGTAATGGAAATGCAAATCCCTGCCATGCTGAGATATTCAGTTTACTGTTATAAAGGAGTTAAGAAACCAGAAAATATTTACATTTAAAAAGCTGACATCAGGGATTTTAACTTTTTTTCCTTAACAAAAAAAAGACACAAACCATTTTTTCAATTATCAAAACAGTTGACGATTAATAATCAATTAAACATTGCAGCTCTACAATCCAATAATTGCTGCAACAACTTGACACATGATAGAGCATGAGAATGGCCATCATATACTTCAATATAATGTTCTAGTGTTTGTCAAAGTTTCTACCATTTCAGAAAATATTAGGCTCACAAAGTACCACCTTTAAAATATTGTAGTGTGGGCCTGTTTAGCTACAGACAGTATCTTGCCATCACAGTTTAGCTCATAACTAATCATGGATGACATATGAACGTGCAATGTGCATGAATGTGGTTATACACCAGGCTGATATTGGAAACAAAAAACATTGTAGGAAAGACAGAAAGACTGAGACATATTTTAAAATACATTTCAGTGATATCATAGTTCAAATAATTCTGTTTGAAATGTTGTAGTATTTTGATTATATATTTTTAAATTAATTTATTTCATTTTTCAAATTTTGAGAGATTCCATAGTGTACCACTAGAAGTACCACCAGCGGTACTTGAACCACAGTTTGAGAATCTAGGTTCTAAGCTCTTATACATATTAAAGTGAATAGACACCTACAGAAAACACAATGTTTATTACAAATTTATGGCTGAAAAGACCAAACACAGAGTGCTTAGCAGCATCTTAAATTAATGTTCAGGTTTGCAGCTTTTACATGATGCATACCTCTTCTATGTGGCATATACTGTTGGCCTGCTATCTTCCCCTAAATACCCCTGCCCCCACAAAAAAATGACAAAAATAAGTGTCTGGTATGGAGGGGTGGGAGTGGAAAAGGTTTGACACCTACGTTTAGATACATACCTGTGTCATTGGAGACAGATCCTTTGCCATTTTTCACATCTACAACCCAAGTCGCCTCTTTACCCCCTGGTCCATCCTTCACTATAAAGGCAAACACTCCACCGATCTTCTTGACAAGCTGCTCTCCTTCCTGCAGAGAGTCAAGAGGGATTTTATTAATCCTTGTCATTTAAGGGTTGTAGACAGGCAGTAATCATCAAATGCAAAGTCTGACATCAATACTTTAAGTAAAAGGAAAGTTTATTTGTAGAGCACATTTCAACAAGGCAATTCAAAGTGCTTTACATAAAACAAAAAGCATCAAGAGCGATCAAGACAAAATGTAAAAGGGACATTCAAAGTCATATACTTTTGTAATTAAGGACAGAATCTGTTTAAGAAGTAAAAACTGTGATTTGGTTGGTTGTCAAGGCTACTTCACTCTCAGTGCAATTCAGTTTAATGTTTGCAATGTGGCAAAATATTCCCTTTAGATTTTCTGAATGTGCCCTGTCGAGATTCAGACTTATTCCTTGCAACACTGCATACTGGGATTTCTGGCAGTGGTTCATAAAATGCAGTCGAATTGAAATTCAGTGCCCATTTATTTCAGGGAAGAAGGGGGCAAGATTCATTTGCCTTCTGGGCAAAAATTATCATGCCCCCTTTGCATTTGACTGAACTCTGAAAGAAAAACGTGAGATTCTGCAATGTTCGGCCAATGAAATGGAGAGCTCTCGTTTAAAAGAATTATTTGGATCACTTGAAATGGGATTGTATGAGGTACTTATCAATACTCAGTTTGTTAGTTACAGTAGATGCCAGTTGGTGAAGCAGAGACGAGCACCAAATGGAAGCTAAGCAATGAACTTGGACAGGCTCAGCAACAAAGGGTATTTTAGGTGCTTTCAAAAAGGTCCACCTGAAAAAAGAAGTATACTTTTAACTGTGGTGAATCCAAACTAATACTTTGAAACACCAAAGTCACACAATAACACAAACAAACTAACAAATTGAGGGAAGAGTAGACCAGCACCTCCTATGTTCTGCGAGGCAAAATTACTGATTTCATCTAGGGAGTTTGGTTGGTTTGAACAGAGCAATATTTTTTTCTGTCAGAAGAGGCTGCCTGACAGCAAGGTAAAGCAGTGAAAATATTGTAAATATAGCATACACTTAAAAGTGATATTGATTTCTTTAGGTGGACCGTTTTGTAAGTTAAATATCTTGTCCACAGCAGTTCATTCCTTATCTTCCATGCTGGTACTTCTCTTTGCTTCTTCAAACGGGGGTTGTACCAACTGGCATCTACTACAACTAACACACTGAATATTTATAAGTGCCTGAGACAATCCCACTTCAAATAATCCAAACCATCCCTTTGATGATTATGTTTATCTTTGTTTACGTAACACCATGGTGTATACTTCTCAATTTCTGGACTAGCTAGCTATTGCTAGCTCTGTCTAGCTAGTTTATGGTTACAAAGCTGTTCATATTATTTTTGTGCCTACAATTCACTATAGTATTCAAGTAAATTTGGCCTTGCCAATGCTGGTCCAACAGGACTTCTGCTCTCTGGATCTCTTTCTCCATGTCACTGCAATCTGTTTAGGTCTCTACAGTGACTGGTAGGCCAGTGAATAACAGACCATTATCTGACCATAACAAAAAACAAAAAAACAAAAAAACACATTTCTAAAATAATCTGTGGACACAGTCTTCCACATTTTAGCTCATTTCAGTGGTAAAATTCTGAAAGGAACATCTCCAAACAACAAAAACAAGTCGGGGCTAGAACCAACAGAGTGTCACCAAACCATATGTCTGCTCTTGACAAATGTGAAACACTTGCAACCACCAATCAAACTACAGTTTCCTGCAGTTTTTCAGAGCGACAGCTTTTAATAATCCACTGGCGTACACCACAGTTATTGTTTAGTGTCGTGTTGGCGGGTAGAAGGTGGGAGCTCAGCCCACATGCAGGAGTGAGTAGAATTACAATCAATAAGTACATATACTTCACATACACATATATATCCAGCCACCTGAGGCTTCCAGGCATTTCAGCGGACTTTGAAGACAGCCCTGAGGACTACTTGCATACATGATTAATGTAAAGTGGTTCTCCGTTACATCAGCCACTGCCACATGCAGCTTATAAATGATGGATCAATGATGAATTAGGCTCAAATCATCAATGTTACTTAGGTGCTTTTGGATTCAACAGTCACATTCACGCTCACATTCATGTGTCTGTCTCTATGTGTCAGCCCTGCGATGAAATGGTGACTTGTCCAGGGTGTACCCCGCCTCTCGGGCAAAATGCAAACGTTATTAGGGGCTGGACAGCAAGTCTGCCGGTCTGTCTTGTTATTGTCAGTGTTGATCTTCATCTTTTTCTTCCCATCCAGGGAAATTCACCAAACTTTGCACTTAGGTCCAATCCTATGCCAAATATCCTGGACTGGCTTCATAGGCGAATAGTCCTGATAGTGGCACGACAGCAATTGTCTAAATTTTAGAACTTAAAAATTTATAACAAGTCATCCCTATGTGCTCCAACTTTGTAACATGTACCAAAATGTAGCCCCAGTTGACCATAAATTTTCACATGCTTTGAGGTGGCAGGAATTTTTAAGTCCATCTTTCTGGGGTTTTTTTTTTGGAAATTGTGCAATTAATTAAATCTCCTCCCACATGTTTTGCTCAATTGACACCAAACTTGCTCCACTGCATGTTTAGATTGTTCCCCACAAAGAATTTAGCTGGACTTTTGATTTAGAAAAAATTGAGCTCAGAGCATTAAAATGTTTTACCAAAAAGCAGCTACTTTTTCAAGGAAAAAAAAAAAACGAAAATTTTGATGTGTAGTGTAGTAAATTTCAGAACTGTATCTCAAAAACAGAATTTTTAAAAAACAGTTGAATTGTATTCTCACATAAGCTATTGCAGTCAATGAAAAATAAAGCATCTTTAAACATCAGTTTGTCACTGATGTTTAAAGCAATCAATCTTTGTGAAGATAAATCTCTCTGGTTTGTCACTGGACATATAGCTCAACAGGGCGGAGCTTCTACATCACCCAGGACAGTTGGTGTCCTGGGTGATGTAGAAGTAATGTGCTTATGCATACTTAAGCATTACGTTTTCAGGATTAGAGACAAATGGTTTCAGAGATATTTTTAATTTTAGAAGTGTTAAATAATTATAGGCACAGGCAGTTCTGCTGACGGACCCTCATAAATTTGTCATTTGTCTCCTCCATGTTTAGCATGAACTGACGAGTGACTGATATACTACAAAAACTCTGCCAGTGCTGCTTTTACACACGTGTACTGTTTAGTACTGTATGTACAATACTGCAGGTTGCTTTCATGGATAAAAGCACTGAAGGACTTGTATATTGATTCACAACCACCCCGAGTTTTCCATGTGGAGGTGGACACTCATAGTTTATTTATCCTCCTTTACTCAAAAAGTTATATATTTTATAGATAACTTTAATATTCCTCTCAACTGACATTTTTGTTTCCCTCCTCCTTAGGCTCCATGATTACCACCTATTAGGGGCTTTTGCATAACAGAAAGATCAGTGGAAAGATCAGAAAGAAAGAAAGAAAAGGGGAAAGAAATCTAAGCTATGATTTTAATTGGGTGTTTCCATCAGATCAAACACAGAATAACTACAGTGTGAGAGGGGCGGCATGCTGTTGTACCATATGTAGATGGCTTTCGATCTCTTTGAAGACAGGGTAAGCTTTAAACCCCTCCAGAGCGTTCACTGAGCTGGTGGGAACTGCACCTACGTGGGAACTGTGGGAAACAGAAAAAACAGCCAAAGTACATACTATGTGAAAAAAAGAACTAATAGCTATGAAGTATTTCAGTCTAGATAAACAATTTGAAAATGCTTCCTAGAATTAAGGCTAATTCACATCATTAAATAACAAATTTCAAAGGGGTGTACATAAGACTATCATTACACTGTAATAACCATGTCATGACACCAGTTATGAACATGAAGTCTTATGACTGTGTCAGTGTGACAGCGTCATTCGGTCAATTATGTCATTTGTATTGCAAAGTTGACATTGTTTGAGATGTCTTTGTTATGACAATTTGACATTAACCTATACAAAATGTTTTTGTTCTGACAACTTGACACTATCAAACTTATTGAAACTGTTTAA
>JAJHUR010104776.1:1499-24818 GCA_027495735.1 Lutjanus campechanus | reverse complement strand
GTTAAGTGAAGGTTAGGAGACATGTTAAGCTTTAATGGTTAGTATTAAGAGCTGGGGAATGAATGTAGCGGTAGGTCATTAGTGTATCCCCCGTGGAATAACAGCACAAGGCCGTGCAAGAATGTGTGTGTGCGTGTGTGTGTCAGCGTCTATATGACCCCATGAATACTAATGCGACCATGTGAACGCTGGGTGACCATGAGTGTTCTCCCCTTTGCTTCTCTTGATGTTTTCATCACTATGGCGGTGAACCTTGGTCCCACACACACACACACACACACCCACACACACACACACACTCACAATACCATTATTTCAGTGCTGGGACACATAAAGTGACATTGAAGTGTGCAGGTTAATGATAGGAGCGAGTGTCCCCGGCACCTACAAGCTCAGATACAAGCAGCTACATTTGTACACACACACGGACAGAGATGAATTTCCCTATTATTGCTGTGGCCTTGGCCTTCATTTGTGTGTGCGAATGTATGTGTGTGTGTGTGTTTGGTTGTGTGTCACATAAACCAAGCAACGCATTAATATCTTTGTGCAAAATAATGTGTTTGTTTTGTAACTCTGCACGGCCTGCACATTCTGAGTTCATCTATCTCTTGCAGGCTTTAATGCTGTCATGCTCTCAGACAGAGAACCCTGTTTACTAGCTCATTAATACTGTATGTGTCTGGGATGTGCATTTATATATGTGTGTGTATAAGAGAGAGGGAGTAAACCCTTATGAATATTCAGTGGATTTTTGGGCCACTTCTTGACCCTGAATGACTTCAACTTCTTATTCAGTATAGGAGACCTTTGCCATTAAATGCGTATGCACATACACATAAGAGATACCATTATCATACTTAAAAGAGAAAAAACACACTCACTCACACAGGTGACCCTCTTGTATCTTTGGTGTAGGGGCCTGTAGTCTAACTGATACACATTGTAAAGAAAATAGCTGAGACGACTTGAAATTTCAAGGCAACACACTGCAATAGACTGCAATAGTTTTGAGCCAAACTCAGACTCTTAAGTTTTAAAATAAACTTTAAAAAGTTTTGCTGTCCTATAATCTTAGTTGAGATTAAATTTTACACATGCAGTATATTAACTCAGCTTTATTATTGCTGAGGCTCAGTGTTGTTGGGTTGATGATAATGGCAATATAAAACGATCTTGACGACTATAAATTGAAATGCGTCCTTTAAAGGAGCAAACGGTAAAGTCCAGGTGAAAACCCCCTTTCCAAACAAATTTTATAGGCAGAATAGCTAGGGTTTGTTGGTTGCTGTTGGCCCCTCCTTCTCCCTCTTCAACAAACAAGAGAGGAAAAAAGAACTAGAGTGAGTGAAGTGTGGGAGCAGCATTTAGATAAATAACAAAGTGGTTACATGCCCACACCTCTGCAGAATATGAGCCTAGGCCAATCCTCAGTCTGCTCTGCCTGTATGTGTGTGTGTGTGTGTGTGTGTGTCTCTGCAGCTCTCACAGATAGAGAGCAGAGGAGAGAGACAAAGACAGCAATGTAACTGTCAGCCACCATGATTTTAATCCCGACTTCACAACCTGCAGCTGTATTAGCTGTGGGCTACACATCACTGTCAAACAGGCTAAAGTCCAAAAACTTCCTGAACACAGCAAAATATGTGATAATAAAAAAAATACAGGCAGAGGTCTGAGTCTCTGCAGATAGACAACACCACACACTTCGAGTGGCTCATAAGTGATGACTGGCAGGCATTATTTTCATGTTTTTTGTAGGAATAAATCTTGTTTTTGTGGGTTGTGATCATCATGCAAAAGTATATGAAACTGATGTGATCAAAACATAAAAACGGCTGACAAATTTAAGTAAAAACCGACATAAAGACCTCTGGTTTAACAGCAGTTAATCTGTGGTAGTGGCTGATAATGCCACAGAGGTGTCCGTTCCAATGTTTGTACTGGCGATTGTTATGTGGGTACATTATGACTTTTCCGCCTACAGTGCCCTCCCTTGACTGCTGCAGTGGCTTGTTTGACAAACGACTGACAGACAGATCTCTCTCCGTTATCTGGAAAGCCTCTGTGTTTGCACCGAGTGACCTGCCTATAATATTATACTCATATCATATGATAATAAAAAGCTCATGAACTCACTGCTGAGCAGCCACAACAGAACATATTGTCTCCCGCTGCTGAAAACAAAGACTTATCATTCCATCGCTGTCCTGTGAAAACCATGTATCTCAAAAACATCAACTTTTTTATGAGTTATGAAAAACAGAATTGTTTTCAGCTTGTTTCCGGCCTCTGTGAAAGAGGATCTGCACCCACTGTAGAAATAAATGGCTCATTCTACGGTAATGAAAACACAACAATTCTCGTTTGGCTTAAGCCCATCACATGTGTGCTATTGTAGATCACTAAAGGAATATTAAAGGAAATGCTTCAATACTGTTTAGGGTTTTGGCAAAATCAACAACAACCTTAATGTTTCCGCTTGTATTTTTATGCATATATCATTGAAATTGCCATAATCCTAATTACTGGGGTACTCACAGACCCCAAAGGCATGCTTTTTTTGTCATATCTCACAGGTCCTTTAGTCTATAATTCCCATTTTTCACGACTTCATCAATCAATGATTTCTTTCATATCATTGTTTTTGTCACTGCTTTAAGTAGTGGTTCTTAAAAATACCAATGTACTGTGGTCAATTCTGCCAGTTTTAATAGGCTGAACTATTTATTGACTTGGTCCTAATTTACAGAATCACCCACTATGAGAGGTGTAGGGGCCATCTATCAATCATTTTCTGACTCAGACATAGATGCAGCAGACACAGATTTCCTTATGTGCTGTATTTTTGTTTTACACAATATGCAAATGAACTATACCGTTCCTAAAATAATAATCTGCTCTTCCTTCCTTTGGATGATTAAGTGCAAAAATATTTTAGGAAGGAATAAGATAACATTTTGCAATGATGGTCGTTTCTTACAGCAGTTTATTCTTGTGGTCCCCAAAGCCCCCAGTCAACAACCGCTGTATGTTGAATATGTTGGTATGGATAAGGGTTAAAAAAGCCACACCATTTTTCCAAAAGATATTCCCTTATTTTTTGTTTTGATGAGTGCTGTCTAACATGTCAGTCCAAAATCCCCAAAACATTTGTTGTCTTTTGTCTCCACTGTCTCTACATTAGATAATTGGAAAGAAACATATAATGTATATAATACAACTCTTCTGTATTTGTTAACCACAAAAACTTCAGTGAAAGAAAATGCTATCTATTATCTAACTTGGTCAATGTCTTATAGCTCTGTAAGTGGAATGACACAATGAATGTGAACAAGAACCCATTAGCTACGTTATCTGGATATTGATTTGTGTGTTTTGTTTGCAGGTATTGTGATATGAAACAGTACCAAGGCAAGTTTAAAACCAAATGTTTCAACTGTGTTTAATCCCCAAAACACTGCATGAGCTTTGGTTAAAAATCTATGAATGGTCAGTAATTATGCATCTTGCTCGAGGGTTTGTTTTCAGCTTAGCCATGTCTCCACATGAATAAATGACATTCTGTCTCTTCTCCACCTCAGAAACCTTTGCTTCCAAGAACCCATTAGCTACATGACTCCTCCTGGACTTGGCCCACATTAGAATGTTTCTAAACAAAACCCATCCAACCGGACGTTCCGGCCAATGAAACTCACGTTGCATCGCTGGTTCTCATTGTCAACATGTAAGCCAAGCTGTCATCATTTATAATTCATAGATGGGAGGAACAATCGAGATATTGATGATGTGTTTGTGTTTGGACCTTGCTCGGCTCCACGCTGAGTTCACAAAATACATTTTCATGCAAATGAGCGGATTTTCTTTTTTGTCTTGCATACGATTATTTCTTGACTGTGTGAGCCGTTAGCATTGTGAACTCATCCAAACTGACTCATTCATTGTGGCTAATTTCTTTGTGTCTGAGCTGGATCTTGCTGCCAGTATTTGAAGCCCTACAGTGGGCAGATGATTGCCTTGGCCGAGACTATTACACTAATCTATCTACTCTGCTCTGCCAAGCCCTCAGCCCAGGGCGCCTGCCTGTGTGTGTGTGTGTGTGTTTCTGGGTTTCATTACACTTTCATTACACAGGAGAAAGTGTCTGTATGCATGGTCCTCTATAAGTATGCATTAATGTCTATATGTGTCTGCAGTGTTTACAGTACATGCATGTGTGTGAGTTCCATTACAGTAATCTGCTCCTCCCATGGCAGCCTCCTCTTCCCAGTGGCTGTCACTGCGCCTGGCCTGCTGCCAACATTCATCACTGATACAGGGCTACAGGCCGCTAAACCGCTCATTGTCTACACACGCGCACGAGGCACGTTTGCGTGCGTGTTAATCAACTCCAGCTTTCCTCACTCCAGCCGGGACAAAGCCAGGAGGACAATGCGATCTCCATTAGTCGCTCTCATCTTCTTGACTCAAGACAAATGATCGCTTCCATGCACAGAACAGTGAACTATGATACCAGATTGTTCTATTTCAGGCCATTTCACTTGATTAAATATTGGACAAAGTCTACAGGCCACAAACACGCATTGTTCCAGGAGGGGGGGGGGAAATGGCATTCATGGCAATGATTCAATACACAAGACCGGGGCTTCCAGGTCGAGCTGGAGCCGTGAGATAAGGGCCGGAGCCTCTAATAACTCAGCTGTAGTTCCCCTAACAGCAGAGTCCAGTCAGACCATGTGTGACAAAAACTTCCAATGTTTTTAAATGATATTCACTGCTCTGAGCCTGCTCATTAGTAGTTGCATGTTGCTGCAGGGGAATATTGTTTCTGCATTTCATAAGGGGAGTGAAAGTTGTCCAGGTCTGAAAAAAAAAGAGATTTTGGTATTCTGAATTTAATTTTCATGTACTATGTGATTTTTTTATTTTTTTTAACAATAGTATGACTAGCATTACACTTAAAATTTCACTTGTGAAATTCTTGACATCATGTCATTTCCAGGACTTAGATTCACAGGTCTATCTATCTAGTCTTAGGATTTTACTGACTTGAAGGGACAGTTCGCTCTAAGCGGCTACAAGATATTGCGCATATCACTGTCATGAAGTGATATCTGACAAATGAATTACTGGTTTACTGACATATTGCATGTTGAAACTTCAACAGTAGCTATAAAAGCAATAACTAAGAAATGTGTATTTTATTCTAATATTTCTACATGATATCGGGTGATTTTTGGAAGTAGATTTCAATCATAACAAGGAGAAAAACTCCATCCGTTGATGGAGATCACCTGATGTGATAGAAGTTCCAGAACAGTTAGTAAAGGGACCTTGTGGTGAGTCTGTTTTGGCAACTGCTTTTCTCCAGGTCCAGAATGAGTTTGCAACTTAAGCTCTTGAGGTAACATGGATTTTTATCAGAAAAAAATAAATCTATATTTCTATGACAACTGAGGAACTTGTGTGGTATAACTGAAAGCTCCAGAACAGCTACATTAGGGACCACGTGGTGAGACTGTTTCACCAACAATTTTAAATTGTCTTGGGGACATGAGTCTTAAAGAAGAGAATATTTCAAAACATTTTAATATCAAGATAAGATAAGATAAGACAGAACTTTATTAATCCCGAAGGATCATAACATCTCCTACTTTTTAGACTGTAAAAGACATCACACCTTGATAATAAAGCTGGTTCATTTGTCAAATGTTCTTGGAATAGTCAAAGGAAACAAGTAAAATTGTACAAATAAGAGCAGACTCTTGTAGTAAATTACCCCTACCCACTCACATCAGAAGTGTCTGAAGAGAAAAAACACTGTAAAATTGCACAGCAGTGTTGCCTAAACAGGAATGGGACCCAAATGTGGGTCACAGATATCTAAAAGTAGGTTGTCCAATTATTTCAGAAAATGGTATTCAGTGCTTCTGGCTAGAGCCTCCCATGCTACCGCAGTGCAAGCTAGTCTAAATTAAATAGCCTGAAACACGGAAAACTTTGTCAGATAAGCCAACAAAATAGCATGCAAAAGCAGTTATGGGTTTTTAAAAACTTTTCTTTGCACTTCACTTTTTAAACATGTGTTATCCTCATATTCTCACGTGCTGTTTTTGCTGTTATAAAATGACTAAATGATAACATGACATTTCCAGGAGTCATTTCTTTTGTATTCAACATATTTTTCATGTTAATTTTCTCAACAATTAAGAAAACAATCTCACATGACAGCACAGCATACTTCTAAGGCACTTGAGTACAATCAAGCCAGTTAAGAATAACTGGTTTCTGTGCACAAAGAGAAGAGGATTAATGGTAGTTCAACTCCTGCCCCATTACTGTTGACCTCAAAGCTAATGTGGCTTACACAGCAGATGGCACAATGCCATGCTAATAGGTCTGAGTCTCTCAGGCAGACAGAAAACATTGCAGAAGCTAGCTCCTTATCTCTGTTTTACCATGCATAATGCCCCTGGTGCCAGATCTAATGGTTAACAAGCACCCACACAGCTTGTAGTCAGAGGTGGAACAGGGATTTCGAGCTCAGGCCAGGTGGGCTTTGCTAGCACCTCCCCAGCTATTTTTATTCATTAGACCCAAAGTCAGACTTGGAGAGAACAGCAACTGAAAAAATAAATATTAGCCACCTAGCTAAGGGTATAGCAGTGATCCCACAATTTTCTTAATGAAGTGGAAAAGTTCACGTTGGTGGTAACAAGTCACAAACTTAGGGTGATATTGGCCAGAGTAAGACGTAACTATTTTAATTACAGTCATAATATTACAGTTTCCAAAAAAAACACTTTGACATCTCATTTATATGCCAGAGTGTACAAGCATTATCTAAAAACTATAATTATCCCCACCCTTTGATTTCCTCATAATCATCACACATTAAAATATCTGAGGAGAAAAATATCTTGAAAGTTTAGCTTCTTTATGTGGAAATGTTCCCCGTAAGAACTCCTCTCTTATCAGTAAAAATAGATGGCGAGAACATCAAACATCTCTGCTATTTGTTTTCCCTTATCAGTTATTACTGGAGTTTCTCAAGGTGAAGCGCGGCACAGTTGCAATTTTGGGGGTTTTAAGAAATTATGGTATAATGAATTACTGCTTCCAGAGAGTAAAAGTATGAATAAAAGATCTAATGAAAGAAATTATACTTTTGAAATGAGTTTAATGAATATCCAGTTCCTCTTAGGGGGTCACACGTCTGGCATTGCAGATCAAACTGAGCTTTAGTAACTAAAATCTGCACTTAAAAGACATTTAGTTGCACAGAAAAGTTTAAAGTTTAAAGCCCCTCTAGTCAATATTTTCATATTAAAGGGATCGTTTGGATTTTTTTGAGGTGGGGTTATATAAGGTACTTATCCATAGTCAGTTTATTGCCTACAGTAGTTGATGGTTGCCATGCACCAAATTTGGAGAAGCAGAGTGAAAACAGATAGGAAGCGAAGCAATGTATTGCTGAGGACAAGGTCAGCAGCAAAACAAATTTTAGCCACCTAAAAAACTCAGTATCAGTTGAGGTGTATGCTATATTTAAAGTATTTTCATTACTTTAACTTGCTGTCAGACCACCTTTTCCGATGGGAGACCGCCCTTATATACGCCAAATATCACTCTTTGCCAAGAAACCACACTCCTTGGGCAAAACAAGTGATTTTACTTTGCAGAACATGGGACTTGCTTATCTACTGCTGCTTCTGTCTTAGTTTGTGTCTTCAGTGTTTTAAAGGGTTAGTTCGGATTCACCGAAGTCACACAATAGCACAAAGAGACTAATTGAGTTTCACGTTAGATCAGCAACTCCTGTTTTATGCAAGGTAAAAATGATTGTTTAGCCAAAGAGTTTGGTTAGTTTGGAGACAAAACAGCACCATACAGCCCCATTGAACTACCCTGTTTAACAATGGATCCCTTTAACAAGTCTGCAGTTGCCCTCAGCTCTACAGAGCATTTTGGTGTCTTTAAGTTGGAGGAAGCAATTTTGCAGAAAGATAAATAATAGTCAGATTGATTACTGAGTCTCATTTCCAGGTTGTCAAATACAGACGCTTTGGGTTGGTGGCTTGGACCAACCTGGGAGTGAAACTTAACAATCCTTCTCCAGAATCACTTACTCCTGCTGCTTTCATTTAACTCATTTCCAGGCAGGTTTTTCGCAAAAAAACCCAGCTGTGATAAACCCACTGTACGCCACTGCCCAGCACCGACCGGCAGACACTCAAAGTTAGCAACTCCCTGGTGAAAATTGCACAACTATTATCAGGAGTAAGTGGAGACTGAAACATTTACATCTGCCAGGTGGTGAGGAACATTAGTATTCATTCTGAGACATGAATGCTAATTTTGCTCGGTGTCTGCTGGATATGTAAATAGGCAACTTTTTGCTAACAAGTTTGTCATATCAACACTAAAAGGTGATAATATGTCAGTGTAGAGCTGGAGTTTTAGATAAAGCTGAGTTTGATTTGAAGTAATTTAGATAATGTATGCACAGAGAACAGTGCTGCATTTATTTAAACTTGTGCCAGCTTCATTTGAACATTGCTGAAATCTTAAGTGTTAAATATGTACATATATATATATATATATATATATGTGTTTAAGAAAAATATGGTAAAGCATGCATGCAATGAATGTTACATACATCTGAACAAGTCATTACTGTTTACGACTCGTCTGTTACGTCATGAATAAAGACCGACAAGCAGCAGATGTTCTAGTTTCCACTTTTTCAGTTTCTTATTCCAGAACAAAAGGAGAGAGGCTCCACACTTAGCAAGATCCCATTACTGCTGAGCTCAGTGCAAACAAGCGCAGCAGAGTGGATGTCAAAGTGCCACGCAACGAAAGCTGTCCCAGATGCAGGGAAGACGTTTCAGCACTATCTGTAGCTGGGTGTAGACCTCCATCTGCCCAGCTCAGCTCCATTCCTCCACTTTAGCTGAGTCATTATATTTCTCTGTAATGCTGTGGTTGGCTCCTTCCACACTTCTTCCCTCCGTGCTGTCGTTTCTTCGCTTCTCCATTCGTACTTGCTTTAAAACCTTTTTTTTTTCCTTTTCTCATGTAATTACTTTTCTCACTTTTCTGGCTTTCTTTCTATGTCTTTCCTCCTTTCCTTTCTCTTAGTCCTTCCCTCTCTTATTTTTTCATTCCCTTTCTCTCCTGTCCTGCCATTTGGGCCGTCCCCCTTTTCTCCCATCATTCCTTCCTAGAGCCATTCTTTCTTTTCTTTCTTTCTTTTGATCATTCTTCTGTCCTTCTCACTTCTTTCCACTATTCCTTGTATTGTTATTACCCTCCATCTTTGCCTTCCTTCCCCCTTTTTATTATATTCTTTCTTCTAAACTTACTACTACTCCTACTTATGCTCTTTGTACCCTTTCCTTCCTTCCTTCCGCCCATCCCTCTTCCTTCTGATCTCTTACCATTTACTATTTCCTCTGTTTACACTCATTTCTTCTTCTTTTGTCCTTTTCGTCATACTTACATACATACATACATTTTAAAGTATTTACAATTTCCTCTGTTTATGCTCCCATTTCTTCTTCTTTGGTACTTTTTTCCATACTTCTTGCCACTTATCTCCTTCCTACCTTCTTTCTAATCTCTGTCTATGTACTAATTCTTGTTTATACTCCTTTTCTTAGTTATGCTTAGTTTATGCTATTTCTTCTTCAGTCCTTTTCCTCATACTTCCTGCTATTAGAATTTCCTTCCTTCCTTCCTCCCTTCCCTCCCTCCTACTTTCCTTACTTCCTTGCTCCCTTTCCTCTTCAATCTAATCTCTTTTTACTATTTATTATTTCCTCTGTTTATGTTCCCATTTCCTCTCTGTTAGTCCCTTTCCTCGTATCTCGTGCTATTTTTTTTATAACTTCCTTTCCTTCCTGTCCTCTTCCTTCTAAACTCTTTACTATTTCCTGTCTATTTTAAAGTCTTTTCCATCATACTTCCGCTGCTATTAGAATTTCCCTCATTCCTTCCTTTTTTGCAAACTCTCCTCCTTGTTATATTCTTTTTGTCATTCATCCCTCCTCTTTTTTCATATTTCCTTCCCTCCTTTCCATTCCCTCACCTTAACAGTCATATATTGTATATATCTTCTTTTTCTGTTTGTCTCCTGTCTTGTTTCCTTCTCCTTTTGCCACCTCTTCTTCCCTTCAGAATCATCCTTGCTGCTGTGGCAGTTCCCTCTATACTGCTTGTCTGCATTTAAAACCCCATAGACTACTTACAACAATAACACTGTTACGTTAGGCCTACGATATGTTTATGGTGCTATAAAATGAGAATTGGAACATTACGGCAGGATAAAGGCGGATGTTTTTTCACGCCTTAAGCACAGCTGAGCAAGGTGTTATACCTGTGCCGCAGGGACTATTGGCAAGGATAAACGCCTTCCTGCTAGCGAGAGACAGAGCGGGAGCGAGAGGGAGAGAGCGAGCCTTTTTAAAAGCCTGGATTCATCCCCCACCCCCTGTTGTGGAGCCTCATAAAAAAAGCTTGCCACACAATTTGCTTGATGTGTAGTTTTTTTGGCAAATGGCAACCAGCCCCTGTAGCTCGATGGATCTGCTGGAGTGGAAAACAACCGCTGAAACATAGAGGGAGGAAAAAAACAAAAGAACAGAGGAGAGCAGAGGAGGATAGAGGGAGAATGGGCTCTTTGGTAACTTTGTGAATGTCAAAGAAGAGTTTGTGTCCCATGAAAGACTAACAATCTTAGATTTGGCAAATATTTTGGAGCCTTTATATCTGCGGGCATGTAGTGGATGAACTACAGTATATTCTACATAAGCCTTGAAGCTGGGGCAGTTTGTTTTTTTGCGTCATCGTGCAAAAGTTCCCCAATAACCTTTAAGCAAAATGTAATTCAAAGGTCTGGGAGAAAACTAGACTGATGGGAGACTTTGAACAATCACAGGTCATTGAGACAACTGACTGTTGAATTTAATTTCCGAAAGGGTTAGTATTCGACTACCTGCAATCATCTACCTTTCTGCAGATTTGGGTACTGCACCTTTAAATGAACCATTTCTGTTGTGCTCTAAGATTTACGCGTTGCAAACTTAAATTCAGTATATTATTGATTCATTTTCCAAGTTCAGTTTGGTTTAGCTCCTATATACTGCTAACATTCTTATTCCTTTTGAAACAGCAGCCTGCTGCCTCTGATCCTCATCTCGATGCTACACTCAGAGGTACAAGATGAAGTCCAATATTGCACCTTGCTGTTCTGTCTACGGTCCGAACATGCAAAGGGGGGGAATTATTCTTCTGCCTCTGAGCTGGTAGCAAAGGCAGTAATGAAGCCAAATCAATGTCTGTGTAAAAAAGGTGAGAGTATGCACTTATTTCACATATTTGTCAGCTGTGTCGGAGCAGACAGCGAGAAAGACAAGCAGGCAAGCACACACATACCACACACACAGGCAGGAGAGAAATCCCCGCCCCACAGATCATCACACAAGCCGATCCTTTTAACTTCACTGATGCAGAAGAAGCAACGTCCCATTTATCCAGTAACATAAAAAGCTTTATGTTGTAAATCCATGAGGTTATCAGTGATACATGTGAAAAGAACAGAGGAGCAGAACTGCTTGTTGACTGACGCAGCCGCCACACCAAACGCCGGCGCTGTTGTGTTACAGGTCAAGGCTCTTCTGCTCCCACAACGCTGGCATGCTGTCTAAAATCTCACAGTGAGGTGGCATTATAGCAGCGTTATTTGGTTCAGTGACTTTCACTACACACAATTATTGTGGCCAAAAGAATTCACGATAACAATATTATCACAATATCTATGGATAATTTTTTAAAAAAGAACCCAGTTAGTTAAATTCATCTATAACTTTGTTTATTGTATGTTTTGTCTCAATTTTGTGGAGCTTTTTATGCCTTTAATCGATAGGACAGCTGAAGATATGACAGGAAATGGGGAGAGAGAGTCGGGGAATGTCAGGCAGCAAAGGGCCACATGCGGGAATTGAACCAACAACCACTGCAGGGGGCTCACAGCCTCAACAGATGGGGTGTATGCTCGACCAACTAAGGTACCCAGACACCCCAATATTACATTTTTTTACAGCTACTACAAGAAGTTTTTACTTGGTTACGACACAGAATAAGTTTAATACTGAAGCCATTGTATGAGATTGTTTGATTTGTACTTTTATTTTTAATGGCTGCCAGGTTAGATTCTGTGTATAATTGGGAAAAAGGAGCCTGTGTTTACATTAACATAATGTAACAAGTTACACCGAGAGGTACATAAGCCAATTAAAAGGAAGCAGAAGGAGATTTTTAGTTAGATAACGTCATTTTGGCATTAACTATTACTCTTATATTTTGTGGTTATGGCGGTGGAAAAACTACTGCTTTTGCAAAAAGCAAAGGCAATGTAGTGTGAGTAATAAGGGCTAATATATGTCAGCCAGGGCCACATGCCACAATACATTTCACCGCACATATTGAATAAGCATATGTCAAATTAAACCTGTGAAATATTATACGACAAGGCTGTGTCCTTTTGAACGAGTCAGGAGTGATAGCGTTTACATCTTTTAATTCAAATATTATTTTGATTTACACATTATGGACATTTTATAAGCTGTTTTCATTGTTGCTTTGATTGTTTCATTGCTGTTTTGATTTTTTAATTTTAAGTGAAGGCTTTAGGGTTTCTTCTCCAAATTTTTATTCCTGGCAGTGTGGATGGGACTTTGGCATACGATTTAGACCATTGGTTCCCAACATGGGGGTCAGGTGTTTATTTCTCATTCTTTTAGAAACAAATTTCTTCCTCTGTTCATGACACACATATCTTTATCAGCCTTTTAACAATCATCATTGTTAAATCTATTCATTGACTGAACAATACATCTATTCAGCCCACAATTTGCGCAGTTATTCTTTCTATAATCCCAGAATGGCTCGCATTCATCCAAACCCTTAATTAAGTGCAATAATTGGCTCTATGTCTGAATAAGAGCACATTCTGCTTTGTGGCCATTTTATGGCCTTTGTGGTCGATGCTGGCAGTGAGTTTTACTATCATCATCGACGCGGCTGTGAATTGTTCAATAAAACCGGCGAGGTGTAAAGGCCAAACACTGCGTGTGCCGCTTCTGCCGTGATAGGTCATGTGTAAAAGGTCAGAACATTATTCCAGCGACATCAGCCTTCCCTTGACCTGACCCTGATATGAGGGGTTAACAGCTGAGGCTTAGACAAGGGCTGTGTGGATGACTCAATTTAGCACCCTACAGTTTGCACTTATGGAGGAAAAGAAAAGAAAAAAATCTTCCTCCAAGGTCTTACAATTGTTCAGTAGTAGCAAATGAGGAAAAAAAAAACATATTTCTTTTGGTAGTCGTGTAATAAAGCTAAACAGCTTTTGCCAAAGCCCACAGGTCCCTATAATGTAAGTGCAATGAATAAAAAGTTGTAGCACCCTGGATTAGTGTTCTGAAGATACAACAAAATTAACTAAATTGATCATTATTTAGGGTTATTAGGAAGAGTCCCCCCAAAAATACCGAAAACTGTGATTTCACTTTGCCTTGGCCACAGTGGAAGGGTGAGCAGTGAATTTTGTGCAGGAAAATGACACAAAATGTCAATTCTGGTTAAGACGCTACCAAAATGATGTTGAAAAATTGACTTAGTTGAAGGGATTGGGTCTGCTGAATGACTGCAGAAAAAGTCTAATTGTAATTTTAACTGCATACAATGTGAAGTAGAAGTCATGACTTTATAATTGTATAAAACATATTCATCTTTTATATGAACTGAATAGGAATAAGAATCACAAATATGCAGTTCCTTGTTGTTAAGGTCCTTCCAGCATTGAAGTTATTCAGTCACATAAATGACAGCATCTATATAGGCTAGTTTTCAATGGTGAATAGAGCTCACAATGAAACTGCTTTAGTCATACACTTGACTTTACTGTGCTATAGTCTAATCAAAATGGCGGAGGACAGAATGAAAAAGAAGAATAAATAAAGGTCACACAGTTCTCTTTTACATCTTTATGTTTATGAGGATGTGAATGTGCTGTATAAAAGTGTGGCTCTGAATCATATATTACATCCCATTTAGCTAGAAGCCAAAGATCTCTTGGTGCACAGTTAAGAGCTGCTGTTCTTCCTCCGGCCACTGAGGTTGGTCGATTCCAGAATATTTAGAGGAAAACAGATTGCGCTTGGACTGGAGCTGAGTGAAGTGGAAAATGAGTCAAATTTCCTTTTGTACTGTACAAATTATGATGACTTAAGAGAGTTAATGTTCTAAGAAATATTCCGGTGTACAGTTGAGCATAAATTGGAACGGCTGTTGAATTTTGATGTGTTTAGGCTGGTTAATTTTGCCTCACAAAAATGGAAAAGAAAGCAGTGTGGATTATTTCATTAGCATTTACTTTGCATTTATAGTCAAAGTTTATGAAAGATGCTTTAATTCATGGAAATGTACACGCAGCACTCTGTGTAAATTTATACAAGCTGGGCATAGTTAGAAGCATGACACCTTAATAAAAATTTAATTCATTCATTCTATAATCTACATTGGATTGTTAGCATATTAGCAGGCTAATATTAGCATTTTAGCTTGTAGATTTCTATGAATATTACCCTCTGTATTTTTCTTAACCTGCAATAGCCTTAATAATAATCAAAGTTAATCAAAGTTAGAAACAACAGCTGCATTATTGCCTTGTTATGATATGACAAGCTGCTGATGAGTCAGTTCTTACAGTGGTTTGATATCTTACAGATGACACCTAATTAAGATAAGTAGGGAAAGTAGCATAAGTAACATAATTTATAGTTCTGTAGCCGGTTGAGCTAATGTTACCTTCCCAGACTCACAGGACAAGCTACTTCAAAGCCTGGAAAAATATCTAAAGGTGACATGATAAGCTGAAAAGAAGCTTTAGTGGAATATTCTGACAAGTCTGCTCAGCAGCTGCCGGTCATACACGCGATTATTACTGAGCTGATACAATTACCTGGATCATTTACGTGGACAGCACACGTCTTGTTTTTTCAAGCCTCAGAAATGATGCTTTCTCTTTCTTCTAACTTGTCTTTGGCTCAGTGTACAGCATAAAAAAAACGCTGGCATACAGGGAGCATATTGACGAGACAACAGCCAAGGTTTTGTATCTGTTGTTTCGCACAATTAACATCAAACTTTCACTTGCTGCAGCTTGTTAAGACACTTCATTTTGTCAGTTAAAAAAGTATTCTTCACTCTTCTTAATAATAATCACAAGGAACACACTGATTTAGAAACCGATTATTTACACTTGCTGTTGTGGGGGGGTTTACTCTTGTGACCGACTGGGCAGCAGGCCTGCCTCCGGAATAGAAATACAATACTTAAGCAGGAGGACTGGCGTTAAAACAGCAGTACTGTATCAGTAAACATCTGTCTGTCTCAAGTGTCCTTCAGCAAGAAACTGAATCCCTGTCAGCTCGAGGAGCGCTGTTCTGCTGCTGACCCTGACCTCCCTATGGAAGGAGTGGTGGGTGGGTTTTCCCTGCAGGGATCAATACAGAATCAAGTATTACAACTATTACATTTCAGATCTGCAGCATATTGCATGTCCGGCAGGTTAACAGAACCTGGAGGATATGGCTGAAAAAGCTTTAAAGGAGCAATACGTAACAATCGCACATCCAAAAATGATTACTGCAGTTCAAATAGCGAATTGTGAAAAAATTAATTCTTGAAAAATGTATATGCAGCACTCTTGTCCTGGCTTGCATGAATTTATGCTGTCTTATAGGCCCAAGCAGATGGGGCATAGTTATAAGCAATATTTTTACATAGTGGGGCTATAGTAGGTAAAAATAATAATATAATAAAAAATAATAAAAAATAATAATTACATGGCCAACAATAATATTCAGAGAAAAAACTCAAAATTTCCAAGGTTTAAGTGTTGAATTCAAATCACTCAATTTACAAATTTACGAGAAACTTCAGTGTGACATCAGTATATCATTATGTAGAAAGCGGTGTCGTCTGTGGTGAGAAGCAATGAAACAGCATAGAGTTTTTCTTGTAAATTTATGACTTAAATCTACGACTACAAAAGCTTTTAAGGAGCAATATGTAACAACTGCACATACAAAAATGAATACTGCAGTCCAAATAGAGGGTTGGTGCCTTTGACGGAATATTAAATAGGTTGAAATCCTATTGAATGTATTGTCTACAGTTGAAGCGAGATGTTTCAAACCATTCTTCCTCCCCACACTCGAGGAAGGTGAGGTAGGCTGCAGAAACACTGCAGGAACGCAAGACAAGCGCAACATTGTGATTCGACAATAACAAGTGACAGTGAGTCCTACACTGTAGGCTGACCAGCTGTTTATAATGTCCATGTAAAGCTAAGCCTGTTATCCTGAAAATAAAAGCCCACTGCTCTGAAAATACACACTCTGGAGTTTGACTTCAGTGACCGGCTGCCAGGATCCATTAACATTAACATCTACTCCTTCTAAAAGATTACTAATGATTTTATTATGACTCATAAACCGACACCAGCTCATTCAGCGAACATTCAGCATTAATTTGAACCTGAAATGACAAACAATACATAATTAATAAAAATGTCAAAGGAAGACACTGCAGCTGTGGTTTTGTTGTCAGAAAAGCAAGTATTTCAGTTTCCTGAACCTCTTAAGATATATTGTGGTCATTTTATGATTTATTAAAGTAAATATGTTACAGGTTTCTCCTTTAAACCATCAGTCACTCACATCCATTCATGCAGAGAGCTGAATTCACAGTTTGAAGGAAACATACAGAAACCATCCCGAAACCCAGGTGCATTATGTTGAGCAGGTGGGGAGTACAGCGCAGAAATGTCAATGTGCGGCCAATCAATAGCTCTCATTGAACCTAAAAGTAAGTGCCCAGCCTGCGACAAAGGGACCAACCTTCCCTTGTCTGTCATTCTCTTTCCTTCCTACTTTCTCCCCTATGTTTTCCACTCGTCTTTTCCCTGTCCCCCTCTTTTGTATTCTCTCCGTCCCTCTTCTCTTTCTCCTCTGTGTTTGGGTAATGAAAAAAAAAAAGAATCAATGGGTCGCTGCTTTGTGCCAGCAGAGGTGTTGAATGGAAATCAATCTGCTATCTAAAGACAAGAGGGCTGCAAAATAACACAGAGGAACACAAATGACATCAGCGCTTAATATTGGAAAAGGAGAGGAAGGGTGAACCGGAGGAAGAGAGGAGGATGAAAAGACAGGAAGAAAGACAGACTGTGAGTGACGTGACGAAGCGGAGAAAGATCGGGGTGGGTGGTGAAAGGCTGTCTAATCACTCCTCCTCCGTGCCCCCACAGAAGGCTGTTTGTTTCCGTGGCCATCATGCTCTCCAGTTTAACACTTTTCAACAAGTCTCGGGCTAAAAGTGTGAATGCAGCCTTTTGTAGGATGACAGTCCTGCAAATGCACAAAGATTTGGTATGCTTTGGTGAATAAAAGAGAAAGAGACAGAGACGAGAAGCAGCTATCTTGATGAATCTCGTGATTGATCTTGGGAAAAGCTATGACGTTATCTTTGGAAGACAGACAGCTTTAAATCCCATCGGCGCCGTCTCCCAATGATGCATTCTCTGAATGGGGTTAAGTGCTGATGAATTATGTACAGAGATTAGAAATAATATGCAAGGCAGATAATACCAGCAGATTTCTTCCGTGAATGATCGCTGTTTGTTAATTATATATTAGTGTCGTCACAGAGAGATAAAGACTGCAAAAGATCAAGGATCATAAATTCATAGCCCGTTGTACAAAAATCATCCCTCAGAGACGAATGTAATAACATCCTAAAGCATTGTCATCATCGTGACCCAGACGGACAATCTCAGCGCTTGATGATGATGCGTACTGATGAAGTATGTATGGGGATTAGTGGTGATATGAAAGGCAGATAATACTGGCAGATTTCCCTACGAAAGCTCTATGTGTTTGTTAATTCCCTCTCCCCCATTTCACCGGAGTAAATATTTAGCTCAAATAACAATCATTCCCTGCGAGACGGATCTGATCTGTGTAATCCTGAGCAAACGGCAAATGTCAAGACGGACTAGCACAGCTCTCCCTGTCAAGGCCATCGTGGTGAGTCAGCAGCACAGGGCAAGCTGTGTTGTTTTGCTGGGTTCGACTGAGGATCACGAACTTTCTCACGTCGCAGTTTGTTTGGCTTCTTTGTGTCTATCCCTGTCTCATCTCCACACTGGTCTTATTTGCCCTGAACTATCTGTCTTTGCTGTAATGCATTAACAATGATATATAGTCTGTACATAAGCTCTGACAAAAACAATGCTGATAATCTTCAACATGACCATGATTTGTAATGTAATGTGATTTTAGTAATAATCCTTCCGATTAATTAACATATTATTTGATAGCTTTTTATGTATTTTTATTTGTCACTCATTTTCTGTATCCTGCACGCTTTACTTTTTTATTTTTCAGTTTTAAACCATTGTGGCACCATTTTAGTGCCCTTGTTCTCTTGACATTTTCACTGGTGTAACTATGCTGTCATCATAGAAACACATCATTGCATGGTGTTATGTATTGAAACTTTGGTGGTATCTGCTATCTTAACCGGTGCAGCTCTGTCTCTCCCTGTCTGTGTCATAGTGTATCTGTGTTGACTGGCTATTGATTGGCTATTGATTGTCAACCAATCATATAGTGGTGTGGGCGGGACATTGAGCCAGACTAAAACGTGTAGCAGTGTATTATACTGTGCAGTTTAGAATTATCTATTATATGTACTATAGTATAGTATCACATTACATTAATGTGGTGATGACAACAGATAGAGAGACTAAAGCACATTTTTAAGATAATTTAACCCTGCTGCCAGCTTTTTTTTTCTTTTTTGCTGATCCAAAAAAAGAAGAGATCAGATCCATGACTCAAAACCCGGACACCATCCGAACCGTGAATTTTGTGATCCGTTGCACCCCTACCTCTTAGCATCCTTATAGCTCCATTGTAGTGCCCTTGTAGGGCCTTTGTAGTAGCTACAAGTGCCCTCTTAGCATCCTTGTAACTCCCTTGTAGCACTCTTGTAAAGTCCTTGTAGAATCTACTATCAGCCATTCAGCGTCCATGTAGCACCCTTACAGCACCTACTGGTTTTCTCTTAGCACTCCTCTATTGCTCCCTTGTAGGGCCCATGTAGCATGTACTAGCGCCCTCTTACACCCTCTGCGCACTGTGCTGGGGCATGGTTTGTGTCTGAGTCTGTTTGAAAAAGTAGTCCGTAGCACAGTTTGTGCGTGCTCGGACACGGCCCGCATCGGATGTGAAAGCAACTGGACCAAAACATGGAAGTAGACTGCCATGTGACAGTCAGTGAAAGCAGCAGCAAAGGCATCTCTCAGTGCTCTCTGGAACCAGCGTATGCAGGCAGCATGGGCCCATCTCTTCCTTTGAGCTGCAAGGCCATAGAGGAAGATGCAGGAAGGAAGCCAAGAGGGTCGTCGTCAATGAAGGTCAACTTCATTGTATGACATCTGAGATCTGGCATTCACTGTTTTGTGGCCAAGACATAAACAAATGTTGCATAGTAGATGATGCCGGCACACTTCTTCAACGTTGGAGTTTGTGCATATGCAAGTGTGCTGGGGCATGGAACAACATTACAAGACTGAACGCTGACTGGTGGGGGAGAGAAAGAGGTGGGGAATCGTACTCTGGCATGGTACAAATCAATCGCACCGAGTGTGAAAACTCTCTTAGTATCCTTATACCTCTATTTTAGTGCTCTTGGAGGCCCTTTGTTGTGCCTAATAGTGCCCTCTTTGCATCTGTATAGCACCCTTGTAACTTCCTTGTCGCACCTACTAGTGCTCTCTTAGCATCTTCCCAATTCCCTTTTAGCAGCCTCGTAGCGACAGGATCCCAACAGGTTAATTAAAGTTGCATGTAATCTATTGTAATCTAATCTATACAGCTCAGACTTGGGTAATTCTCCACCTCCACATCAGCCATATCATGGTTCTGTTTCCATTGTGTAAACTGTCTGACTCTGCTGTGATGAACGTCATGCTGACGCAGTCATTCTGTCAGTCTTACCTGTAAACCAGCGAGTCATCTTGGCTCCCGTTGTACTGTATCTGGAACATCCTAATGCCTGGGATATTCCTCTGGAAGTTGAACTTGATCAGTGCCGTCGATGACGTGGCCTCAGCCGTCACCACCCTCTTATCCACCCCGCTCTTCACATCACCCGTCACGTTGCTCCCGTTGGCTCCGCCTCGAGTGGACGTGGAAATGTCTGATGATCCAGGGTCGGGCTCCTGGATGTTGTTGGTGTTGTTGGAGATGTGGGGGAGTTTTATAATAACCAGGTCGACTGTCTGGTGCGCTTCACCGGCAGGGTTGGAGGAGATGCAGGTGAAGGAGCCAGTGTCTTTCACAGTACTGATGAGGATGTCCAGAGTCCCGTTGTTGTAGACCAGTGTTCTGGAGGAGTTAGATACCAGTTTGCCCTCAGGAGAGATCCAGTGGATGGCTGGCTCTGGGTCACCTCTTGCCTTACACCTTTTAAGAGAGAAAACCAGTAAAGCGGAACATTAGAAAGTGTACAGTAGAAGAAGGGCATTGCTTGAAGGTGGATTCTGGATACCCTCCACCTTCCCTCTTAAGCTAAAGACAAGAAAGAAAAGCCTGTAATGTAATTTCGTACTACATACATGTTGGACAGGGATGAGTGAGTACACCATTATCTGTATCTGTATCTCTTCAACCAACTAAATGATCTGTACCTGTATCCATACATAGCATGAGTGGGGTATGAGTGATGCTTAAATCGGAAGTGCGCCGGTATAACTGAAGTTTAATGTTTTTAATCTTAAGAGTAAGAGATGTGGTTGATACTGCTCGGTATATAATGTACATTTTACAAGTAGGAAGATCACCTGAATAATCATCAAATTCAATTTTCCAATAAAGGAAAATCTTTCATTGGGTAGCTGATGCTGTATGCGTTGTGTTCACTAATTTGATGAATAATATACATTAAATCTTAACTACAACAACTTTTGCTTTGTCCCACCCTTAGTTTGTATAGCAACTAACAATTATTTTCATTAGCGATTGAAATACTGTACTAGGATGTTAGAAAATAGCTAAAAATGCCAATGAGAAGTCCCCAGAGCCCAGAGTAACATTTAAAATTTCACCTGACCAACTGTCTCAAAACACTATTATACTCAGTTTACTGCAATATGAGGTAAAGAAACTACTTAATAGTCGTAATAGTCCCGGCTCTAAGAGAGTTTTTATGTGAGAACAATAAACTGAAGGATACCTGTTCAGCTGATTCACATACTGTATTCTAAAGACGGCAGACCTTATGGCCTTATGACAATATAGACATGGATTGTGCAAAAAGGAACATCAGTTATGTAAATTAAACATGGAGGAACTGAAGATAAAGAAGAAGGTGTCCTCTATTCATACTCGTGGCTTTCTTAAGATGACCTTTTGTCTTGATGCATGAATGAATTGAATAATAAAGTACTTTTAAGTCATTGAAATTACAAGCAATCAAAAATAAGCGGCACCAGTGTCGTTGGGGTCATTGTGACTCTTCTCATTTTCTGTAATTACAGCAAAGTACTATGAAAAATAATTTTAAAGGAAATTTAGTAATTTTTCAGGGGACTTTGCTGCAGGGTCACACTGTATGAATTCTCCAAACATTATCAACTAAAGTGAGCCACAAATAATATGAGGTTTAGGCTATTGTGGAAGTGAATAGGGACTAATGAAAGCAACCCAAAGTCACGCGTTTTAGCGCTACTATGAAGTATCTGGTAATGAATTGTAAAATACAGGCTGAGTAAACCAGAGGAATATATAAAAAAAAAAAAACATGTATTATCAACACCTAAGCATGCACCACCACATTTCCCTGGCTTTTTGCAGTTTACTACATTAAAATGGATGCTGCAAAAGATGAGAAATGTTCAGTGGGTTGACCCTCTGATAACCTTCTACTTATAGCTCATATATGGAGCTGGAGACGAGACACAATGAAGGAAAGAGAATAATAGCATCTCATTGATTTCCTTTGCCCCCATTTCCAAATTTCATCATAATTCCATATTTGAAAACATAACATCTATCATGATTGGAAGCGTGTGACCAATATATATGCAAATGAGGTAATCATCATCTCTCAGGCCTGTTGTTGTCTTGATTTAGTTTTGTCCTCCTTAAAATTTTAGCGTGATGTCCCTGTCTTGTGCTTCATTGAGCAGTAGGGCATTTCATGTATTCCTGAGTGGCTTGTAAACACAACTCACAACCACAGCGATTAAAAACCGAGCGTGTGAGACTGTGTTTGTGAGTTAGGCATGAGTGCAGCGTGGCTATAAGATAATGAGGAAACTTTGTTGTTTTTTACTGATTGCATGTGCTATTTTTCTTGTGTTAGAGGTACCTGAGTGCAACTCTCTGCCCTTCGAGCACCCTCATCTCATGGGAGTATCTGGTGATGAGTGGAGGCTCGCAGAGAAACTCCTCCTCAGGGATGGACCAGAAGTACCGGCCTGAGAGGTGTTGGGGCGAAGCGCACGTCTCCAGGTCGTCCTCTCTGTTCAGCCTCCGCAGCCACAGCAGCTCACAGTTACAGTGGAGAGGGTTCCCACCGAATGACAGCGCAAAGGCCGAGGGGGTTATCACCCCTGACGTGGCAAGGACCTGGAGGTGGGAAATAATGATAACATTTTTTATTTTATTTTTTTTTTAACTTTGTCAGTCTAGCAAAAATGTTATTTTGAGCTAAAACCCTGATCAATTCAACATGTTCACTGGGAGCTGTATAAATAAACCAGTTTCCACCTGGGTAGCCGAGTGTGTGGTAACGCTTTTTCCCATTAACAGATACAGAAAGAGATGTGAAAAAAATATACATATATTTTCACCTCTGCAACCTGTGGCTTGGTTGTATAAATCAGAAAACATGAAACATGATTCAAAATGTAGCTGAAAAAAGCAGAAAGTAGAAGAAAAGTTTCAGTTGCTTTAATATTCAGTGATTTGATTTGTCACTAATATTGAAGAATTTCCCATTGACTAGTGTCCCAAATATGCCCTAAATAATCGTTTGTCCCATCTGTAAAACTGAGCTTAGAATAGATTTATTCTCTGTCATGTAAATTAAGTGAACAGTAGCAAAAATGTGAATATTAAAAACTAAAAGCTTATTAATTCATGAGGAGATATATTATAAAAATTCATTATATCTCAACTG
>JAJHUR010104773.1:1131-16004 GCA_027495735.1 Lutjanus campechanus | reverse complement strand
AATACAGCTTTAACACCGGTCGAAGAAAGGCTCAGATGCTTTACTTAACTGTTGTGCAGGACTTTTACAAGGCAAAGCAATGCAAGGCAAGGGTGCCTGACTTCACTGCAATAGTGGCTGCTGGGTGCCCGACCTCGCCATGATGTGTTTGAAGGGCGTGACTGTGGCATGGAATTTTTATGTCTCACCATGAAAACAAGATATTGCTATAACTTAATTAAAAATGTTCCGATCTGCACCAAACTTTGCATGTTTGATAACAGGCCCGCCCTGAACACATCTGCATGACAATATTCCTCAATAGTCATAGCGCCACCTACTGGCAACAGGAAATGACATGTTTTAAACTGATGTGCTCCTCCAAGCAGGTTGACCATATCTATCTCAGATCTGGTCAGATTTGAAGTTGCATTCACTTCCGTTTACTTGGTTGAATCTGCCTCAAACTTCACATGTTCAGTAGTAGCCCAGGCCCGAACATGTGTTATGAGTTTTGTTGATGGGCGTGGCCAAATGGCCACAGTCACGTCCTTTAAAGTGCAGCCCCGGGTTATTCCTGCTGCTTCTTCAAACTGGGGGTATGCATTCAGCTGTAGATAATACATTGACTTAGACAAATAACTCATATAACCCCACATCAAAAATCCCTTTAATCATTAATAAATTAATTGCTACTGTACTTCTGTTTAATTTTGCGGAAAAACAAACAAACAAACAAACAAAAGAAACAAGATTATTCAGAGAATTTTATTTGGATACCACAGTTTGAATCAGCCGTGACTGACTGGAACAGTAACTTAAACATTACAGTTTATCAAAACACCGCAGAAAGCTTTTTGATCTTTAGTGTCAATACCAGAAACCATGAAAATAATACTACAACCATGTCCTAGTGCTTTTGATCGAAGTGTCACATCCCCTTTGTTATTACTTCAGTAACTTATAATCATATTTGAAAGCAGTATTATATTCAGCAGCTATGAGTGCATTAATGTTTCCAACATTCTTACAACTTAGTAAAATAAAAAAGACAAATAACACAGATATATGCATGTCAGTACTTAAACTTAATAATAAATGTGCGATTAATTAAAATATATGCATTAATATAAAAGTAAAAATAAAAATGTCATTAGTAAATGCAGCTGTGGGTCATTTTAAAGGAACATTTCACTTTTCGTTTTCTCACATCGACTATCCAGAAAACGTCAAACTCATATTAGTGGTCTCTGGGATACATTCAGCAGGAACTTTAGTGTTTCTTTCTGGCCATTAAAGTTGCAAAAGTTTCAGATTATCACAGGATTACCACAGTAAGCAGCATCTCCACAGGTAACTGCTGTGGTCAGCGTGGTCGCTGCTGTATAAGACTTACAGAAAAACAACAGCAAAATGACAAACTGTGAAATATTCAGACAGGCACACGTTTTTAAAAAAAAACAAAGTCAACTAAAGAACATTTGGCTGTTGGTCTTATCATGAATTCTTTGTGTATCTCTCTATCAACACTCTCATCCCGCCTCTGCTGTAGTGCAATAATGTAATATGGAAAAGGCATACAGTGTGTACACCTCCCACATATTTTACCCTAGTTTGCATTACCCTGCAACACATTTGCATTAACAGTCATATCAGCTGGTATACGTGATGAATGGCAGCAACAGGGTTTTAAACATTGTGTCTCACATAGGGATCGACCGATTATCGGGTCCGATTTTCAGCATTTTTACACTTATCAGAATCTGATTGCTGATGAGAGTAATTAAAAGGAGAAATATGTGATATATTTACTGTACTAAATCATAAAGTGACCATGATATGTCATAAGAGATCGAGGAAACACGCAAAGTTGAAATACTGGCTTCTCAGTCAGGATAGGATTTCAACCTATTTAATATACTGTTTATGCCTCCAATTTACTATTTGGACTTTTAAAAATGTGCTACTGTGGTCTCAATCAATGTCCCGCCCACAACACTATCTGATTTGTTACATTTTGAAAAGTTCTATTTCAATTATTTTTTTTTAAAATGCAAAAGTATGGACAACTCCTCAAAATTACTGTAATTAAGTAATTTTTGAGTACTTTTATTATTTGTCTTTTCAAGCCTGTAATTTTACTTTTACTTAAGTATTCATTACACTAAGTAATCTTATCAGTTACTTTTAAAATCAGAATTTACTACAGAATTAATAATCAAACCTTTCATCTGATTTTTTGTAGTCAATAAGTCTATCTGATTGCAAACAGGCCGATGGAAACCGCGACACACAGACGAAAACAAATCGCTGCAGCAGGCGCAGGTTTGGAGAGGTTACCATGACAACAACGCAGGAGTTTGGAGTAATTAAGACTGAAGATTTGGAGAAACAGAAACCTCAGTTCACCTGCATTAAATATCAACGATTACTAAGTTTTTGAGAAGAATACTTTGTACTTTTACTAAGATTTTATTTTTTTTCCCCCAGTAGTTTTACTTAAAGTTGAGTAATATTTCAACAACAGCACTTAAATTTGAGTATAAATGTTCGGTGCTCTTTGCACTACAGTTCTAATAATCTGTATCAGCCCTAAAAAAAAAGTTATCGGTCGACCCCTAGTTTCACAAATAGCCTGAAACATAGTTTCCAACATTTTGGAAGAGCTTTTTTCTGACAATAACAAAATATGAAATAAACAGTATGTAACCACACATACAAATATAACACTACTACTGTAAGACTATGTTTTAAGAGCTTAAAAAAGTAAAAAGCTATAGTTTCTCTGGCTTCATTAAGGCCTCATTTTCTGTCCTCATTAGGGCTGGGTATCAGTACTTTTTGTCCCCAAATCTAAAGATAAAGCAAACAGTTTGTATGGCTTTGCTTACAGCCAATCACCACAAGCGTTCTTTGATTTAATGCAACATGTGATTGGCCCTCTACTGCAGCAGCTAGAACCTATAAACCCCGTCAGGTGGTGAATTTGATCGCTGTTTTTGACAGAACTGGCATTTCAGTGTGCCGAGACGCCACCAAAACAGGGTTACAACTAATGATTATTTTCATTACTAATATGTGGATAATGTTCTTGTTTAATCGATTAGTTGTTTTGTTCATAAAATAAAAAATAAAAACTGTGAAAAATGTTGATCGCTGTTGCCCAGGCTGACATTCTCAAATGTTTTGTTTTGCCCACAACCCAAAAATATTCAGTTTACTGTCATAGAGGACTGAAGAAACTAGAAAATATTCACATCTGAGACATTTTTTTCTTAAAACATGACTCAGAACATTTGATCGATTATCAGTATGTTTGACGATTAATCTAAAAGTTGACAACTAATCGATTAATTGTCGCAGCTCACCACCAAACTGTTCTTAAGTCTGTGTGTAGTACACATCTGCAGCATCTGATAAAAATAAATGTATGAAATATGGAAGGATTATGTCAGAAATACTTCCACTCGAATGAAGTCCTCGAGGAGTATCTGTATTACTTTAAAGGTACCGGTATTGGTACTGGTATTGAACTTTTTTAAAATGATACCCAGCCCTTGTCTTCATCCAGCATATTTTATATTTCTTTCTTTATATTTCCAAAAGCTTCCTTCTTCAGCTTCCGTTGCAGTCTTGCTTGCTGTCTTCATTTGGCTTCCTGTCCAACAACACAGTCAGACAAAAAGTCATAATAAACATCAAGTCACTGTGGCTCCGTGTCAGCGCTCGCCGGGCAGAGCTCTCTGGCTCCTTTCCTCTTCCCCCAGTGCAAATGTCTGTAGATGGAGTCAAACACTGACACTGTGTAGCGTGCAAACAGGCTGGTCCACTTCACTGCATCCACCATCCACTGCACTGTGCGGCCCACGAACGCCACAAACACTGTGGTGTAGTGAGCCAGCAGCAACAGACTCCTCCCCAGCTGCCGGCCATGGTTGATGATCAGGTTGACTCTTTGGTCATGCCCTGCCATCATTAAACTGTCTTTTATATTGTTCCCGGTGTAGAAAATTAAAAGACTGTGAGTATTTTTTGGCTTAAGGGCTCATTTTTCGTTTTTTAACAGTGTATATTTATGTAGATAATCCCTAGAAAGGAGTAGACAGAAGGGAATTTGCAGACAGTCCCTTACATACGCAGATTCCAGCTGTCCAATCAGAGCCAAGGAAGTTTTGTTTCCGGGAATGTTTGGTGATGTGGCTATGCTCCGACATCCATCCGGGAGAATATATCAAATAAAAAGCAGACACATTTACCTGGGAAGCACTCGCACAGGTGAGTCAAAGGTCTTTTCCTTTAAAAAATATAAATCTCACAGGGCTGCATTGCTGAGCTGTCATGCACGGAGGAGAAAAACTCAGCGGAGCAGGTTTAAAAGAAGCCGTCCTCCTTATTTACGAGTAATCAGCGTTAGCTCGCTAAAGTAGCCTCAGCTAACTTACTGTTACCGTTGAAACTACAGTCAGACTAAACAGCGGAGGATTTCACCGAGTATCCTGCTCACGACACCGTGTCTTTATCTTCAAATGTGTCTACTGCTTGTTGAAGACATCGCTGTCCAGCCGCGTCAAAAGTTTGCCGTCCATTTTCGTGTTAGCTAGCTATAATCTTTGCTGTTCACAAAAAGAGTGACGCAGCCGCAGTGGAGTGTCTGGCAGGTTCGGGAGAACTCGGCTCTGTCCGGTCCGGCTCGGAGACAACAGGTTGGTTAGGGTTCTCTGCCAGTGTGTTGTCTTGGAGGGGGCGGGGGAGGCGGGGATTAAGACAGATGCACAAAATATGGTTCTGCTCAAGCTCAGTTCGTGCAGTAAACATGGTCATGCAAATCTGTATGGTTCTTAAAAAGACACAAATATATAAATAACATTAATAATAATATTGAAAAGCTGAAATTATTTTAAATCTGAGTAAAATATAGGTATTGCACAATATTAAATTGTATCACACCAGAGAAAAGTAAAGGATAATGTACGGTGAGCACGTCATTATTGTGAAATCAACCCCTTCAGGATGATTGAAAAGCTTTCCGCTTCATGTCTTGGTCCTGTATCAACCTGTCAGGATTAATTTCACAATAATAACCTGCTCACTGTACAGTATCCTGCTTGTTACATGGTTATGTACCAAATTGAATCAATAATTTGACACAGAAAATTGTTTTTTAAATGATTTTAGTGATTTAACAATGATTTTATTGTTCTTCTAGAGTTACAGGATAACAAAAGTGTTACTGTAATTCAAATCAACTGCCAGTAACAGTTGTCTGTTATTGTCAGCACTAGGGCTGCAGCTAATGATTATTTTCAGAGTCGATTAATCAGTCGATTATTTTCTCAATTAATTGATTAATAGTTATTTGTTTTAGAATGTCAAAAAATGGGGAAAAATATCAATCACTGTTCCCAAAGCCGAAGATGACGTCCTCAGATGTCATAAGACAAAAGGGAAAAAAAAGCCTCACAGTTGAGAAGCTGAAACCAAGGAATGTTTGCCATTTTCCCTAAGGAATTACTTGGAATAACAGTCAATTAATTGTCTACATAGTTGGCATTTATTTTCCTCTCCTTTCATTCATCCATTTTGGCTCTAGTGTAATGTTTCATGCTGCTGTCTGGTGACACTATGTGCACACAGACCTGAGAAATATATTAAATATGCTTGGGACTGTGTGTATATTCACACCTTCAGAGGACATGTCATTCAGCATCAGCGTCAGGCAGCACTTCAAGCTGTTCTCGCCAAATACGTAATAAAAGGGCAAGTGTACATATCCTGCAGTATATACTGCGTATTATAAACATAAGACAGGTTTAACTGGAGGGTGCATTTGTGCAACTATAAATAGAATTGAAATATATGCTTGCAGCTGAAATAATACAGAGGCTTAACATTGATGAAGGACGTGGGAGAAAGTGTAAACGGCAAAAAGGTTTTGAAAAATAGGTGTTACATTTCCGCCATTTTATCTACAGTAAACAGAAGAGGGCTTTCACAGGTGCAGTAAAGAAATGATTTATAGGTCAGGCATTACAAATGTGAGTTTATGCTGAAGCCTCAAACATTTGGTATTTTTTCCCTCCTCACAGTGCCATCTTTATGTTCAGCCGTCTGGCCACGGTCCTCCAGGAGCTCTCTGGAGAGGAGGCCCCAGATGGAGACCCACAGGTGAGAGAAAGCAGCACATACAGAGTAATGTGTTCTACTTTTTAAATAAGTATTTGTAGGTTTTATGTCTGGTCCAGTTTCACATTTTTATCCTTCATTTGGAGCAACTATTGAAAAACATGAGAGGATGATGGTTGGAAAATGACGGCTTGCCTTTAATTCTTTCGTTGAAATAAAGAAACTGATTTCTTAAGTCATCCTGTCTGTGCAGAAATAGGTCAAAGACAGCTGTATCTTTCATTGCATTCCTCCAAGATATGCAAGTATACGGATAAAATATGCAAATTCACTGACTTAAAAAAATCATTTCGGCATAACACTTTTGACTCTGGAGTTTCTTCATATTCAAGGACACCTTTGTCTGTCCCACATTAAAAATATATGTGATTAATCGCCTTGAGTAATTTTTTAAGAAAAAAAACTGAAGCAGCAGAGCGCGAGATATCCTTATTTCTGGTCTCTAGCATGACGCAGTTTCAAAAATGGTAAGAGTTCTCCACCAGTTAAGCAATGCACTCTTGTAAACATTGTTGACAATTCAAAAGAAGTATTAAAATTGATGCAGCAGAACTGGATATATTGTCTCTTTGCTGCACACGTTCTTCTTTTTTGTTAAATCCTTTTGCCTACATCTCCCACAATGCAACTTGACTGCCGACAGTTCGGTTGGTGGTTCAGGTATGTTATGCTATGTAGTAGCAGCAGGGATAAAAAGTAGATTAAAGTTCTTGCTGGTACTGCTATCCCAAGCTAGTTCCCAGCTTCATGCACAATTTATTTAAATGATATAAGCGCCACAGAATCATTTGGGAATGTTGACAAAACTTGCAAAATAATAGCAATTTTTTTTTGTTTTAAATTAGGATAAAATTAGCAGAGAGACAGACTCAACAGTCTTGTGGCTAATCGACAGCAGCTGAACAATTTGCAAGTCTCTGTTTTTGAATATTCAGAACATTAAGCAAGTAAATAAAAGAAGAGATCATTCTCTTCACCAGTAAAATGTCTCAAACCTTGCACATTAAAATGGAAGATAACTTTTAAGAATGTTTTACATTAAAGCAAACCACTTTGTTGTTGGTTTGGTTGTGAAAAAACACTGGAAGTACAGGAACAATAAATCAAACACACCCTTCCAGGCACTTTGCATGTTTAGGAAGTTATTATGTCAGAGTTACTGACCAACCCAAAGAAGTTGCATGCTTTACCTGCTGTCCGTGTTGTTGGAGTAAAACTGAACACCATGAAACATCACAACTTATTTCGTTGGTAATTTTTCTCGGGAGATTTTTGCAAGAAACGACTGTCTGCCAAAAACCCCAGAGCGCTCAACATCAGACAGTCAGCTGCTGCAGAAGTTGACATTAGCCAGCAGCAACTAAGCAGTTTTGGAAAGGCATCAGGATTCCGCCCCATGGGTTCAAAGCCCATAAATCTGTGCTTGGAACAATTCAGAAGCAATTTAAAAGGAAACTAACTGTTGTTTATGTTGACTTAATGTTGTCAGATGTTATATCTTGTTGGAAATGCAAGGTGACAGGTTGTTGTAGCTGGGGTTTAGAAGACAGCTGCTGTCCCCTCTACCCGGCACTGCTTACCTGCACTGAAACTGCTTTCAGCCGTTCGTAGCAGCAGATGTAGGTCTGGTAAAATTCTGTGTAAAATCTCTGAAGTCCCCCTTTAAATCCCCTCATCTTTCACTCTCCAGGCCTGTCGTTTGTAGTGCAGGGTTATTATTTTCCAAGACTTGACAAAGACATTATATGGCTAATGTTACAGGCTGAGTTGGACTAACCGTGGCTGACTGATAAACTGACTGTTTCTGTTTCTTTGATCAGAACATGCTGGTGCCTCAGCTCCCTGCCGGTGAGGGCCCGGCTCCAGTGGAGTCTGAGGCACCTGAGGAGGCCCTGGAGAGGCTGGCTCACCTGGAGCAACTGGTGGTCCAGCTGAAGGAGCTCATCCGAGACAAAGACACCCAGCTCGTCCAGAAAGACACCGAGCTGGCTAACAAAGATGCACAACTCAAGGTAAAAAAACCCAAACCTGTCTGTGTTCCCCAAATGTCAGTTATGCCAGCTTCTTTTTTGACTGAGCACCAATGCTTTTTTTGTTTCCTATCCTCAGAATGAGAAAGAAGAAGCCGAGGCTCGCTTCACCAAACTCAAACTGCAGGCTAAAGCCAAGATGGCTTCACTCAACAAACAGATAAGCGATCTGAAAGGAAACGGAGGAGCAACCGTAAGTTTGAAAGAGGCCAACAAATCATCCTCTAATTCCCCTTAGCAGTAAAGATATCTCATACAGAATAAAATATGCCTCTCGTTAACCACGAACTAACAGTAAAGCAGAAGCACTTTGCTCTCAGCTTATCTGACCTGAACATCTGTTTTGTCTGCAGCAGAGTCCAGACAGCTCTTTTACAGGAGCCGGTACTGCAGTCGAGGAAGAGCTCCAAGAACTGAAGAACAAGCTGAGCGAGGAGGAGGCCAACAGCAGAGGGCTTCAGGAGCGACTCCAGACCACAGAGCAGCTCCTTCAGGAGAAGGAATCTGTCCACGCTGAACAGGTGACGTACAGTAGCTGTGTCTTTAATCAGTGATTCAATAAGTTAAACGAAAAGCTCTCTCTGAGTGATTTGTCTTGTTTTGGTTTTCAGTTGCGCAAACTGCAGGCTGTGGTCTGTGAGAAGGACGTGCGTTTCCAGGAACAGATCCAGAAACATGAAGAAGAGCTGCTGAGGGTCACGGCACAGTCTCAGAATGATGGCGAGCTTCAGCAGGTACTTTATTCAAGCAATATTTCACAAGAATGTGTACTTCACTGTCATTATTAGCACAACAGTGATTCGGTGAAGACCAAGGCGCTTTCTTCAAGGTCTGTAAGCATCACTGAAGTGCTAATAATGTCGGTAAATCACACCCTCCAGTGTAATATTGTGATTATATAACAGTTATCAGCAGACTAAAATATATAATCAATATTTAGTCATATTGTGGAGCAAAATAAGAAACTTTTTGCCAGTGCTATCTCTGTTTCCCTGGAAACACATGAGGTCTGACTAGAAAACAATCAGTCATGTCAGTAGAACTCCTGTGTAATGAAACCCAGTTTACTACTCCAGCAAATAGGTCGACCCTTAGTAACAACCAGCAACAGAGATGATTTCTTCACATGTATTTTTAAGCTAGTAACACTGTGTCACAGACTTATGGTACATCTGTACGTGAATAAACACAAAAATGTTTTGTATCAGCTCGTGGAAGAGCAGATGATGACCAAACTTCAAAGATCATTCACCTTTTACACAATGATTTGGTTTCTGTTGTTTCTCTCAGGCTCTGCATGCAGCACAGAGGCGTTGTGAGGAGCTCGAGGAGGCCTTAAACTCTCGGTCCCAGGTGCTGGAAATGCTGCAGCAGGAAGTGAGCAGTGCTGACCAGCAGAAACAGGTTTGTCTGGATTCTGTTTATGCAGAAGCATGTTGGTTTAAAGTCTGTTGGCACATATTGGCAGATGTTTACAGATGTCTCAGTTGCAATGAATCCTGCTTCTGACTGTTAAAACAAACACACCCTACATCGTCATTATTATGCATTGTTTGGCTGAGCCACACACACACACACACACACCCACTGATATCCTCCTCCTCTCTGCCTCGTTCTCTCGCTGCTCAGATCTTGACTGCTCAGTTCCGGCAGATGGAGCAGGAACTGGCCCAGGCCGTCAAGCAGAGGGAGGAGGAGAGGCAGCAGTGGGCCGACCGGGCCAGCAGGGCCGACGCAGAACTCGCAGCCCTCCGCACCAGCCTGGAGGCCTTGGAGAGACAGAGCGCGGAGGTGGCGGGGCAGGAGGGCGAGCTGGCCTCCCTGAGAGAAGCAGAGCACATCAGTCAGGAGGCTCTGGAGAAGGAGAAGCTGGAAGTTGCCAGGTTGGAGAGAGAACTAGTTCTGATGAAAGAGGCTGAGCTCGCAGCAGTTGACGCTTCAGAGAGAGACAGGGCGGAAATAGTTCGGCTTGAAAGTGAGCTCGCATCTATGAGAGAGGCGGTCGACCACGCCAGCCGGGACGCCTCAGAGCGGGAGAAGTCAGAAGTGGAGAAACTAGAACGAGAACATGAAGACGCTCAGAAGAAAGGTGAGATCCTGGCTGAAATCTGGAGACATCTACGTCCTCTGGCCGTAGAAGATGCTCAGGCAGAAGAGGAGCTCCCCGTCCCCGCTGACCCGTCCCTGTTCCTGGACACCGTTCAGTCTGTTGAGACACAATTAACGAGACTGAAAGATGAATGCAGGCAGAGTGAGCAACACTGTGCCGAGCTCACCCACACCATGGAAACCCTTCAGGGTAAGAAAATCTATGTGGTTGGAATTCAGCGTGTTATTCTCCCTCAAGTTTTCAGCACTGATATTTTAACTTGAATCTCTGATTTTCAGAACAACTAGACAGAAAAACAACAGAAGAAGAGGAAACGGCAGCCAAGATAGAAGAGCTGGAGCAGAAAATTATAACGGTCAGTGCTAAGAAACCATTTAAACCTATTTTTTTTAACAAATGCAAACTGCATCTGGATATATTATCTAGTTGATGGCATCCAGACTGTTCTGTTTACATCTGGTATTAAATTGCATTCTCCTGATCTCTGTTCTGCCATGTGATCGGATCTCAGTATGTAAATAAGTTAGGCAGGGCGAGCTAACTTGTCGACAAACACGGTGCATCCAAGGTCAAGGGAAGCAAAGTAATGGGCTGCCGCTGTTCATTTTTAAATCACTTTTTGACAGGGAAGATCTACAGCTGCTACTTGTAATTTTTGCTGTGCATCTTAAAGGGACAGTTCACCCCAAAATCAAAAATACCGTTTTGGTGTGAGTTTCCTAGTTTTGGAGATATCAGCTGTATAGATTTCTGCCTTCTCTTCAATATAATGGGACTAGATGGCACAAGTTATGTGGTGCTCAAAGAGCCAAAAAATAAAAACATCTGAAAAGAAATCAATTAAGAAGAAATCAATTAAGCAGTAGAAACTACAGGAACTTTCAAATGTGCTGGAATCAGTCCCATTGCAACTGCAAGTGACACCAAAACATTCTGATGGACGAACAGCTCTTCAGGCCGAGGCAAAATATGTATGATTTTTGGGTGAACTGTCCCTTTTAAGATGGCAGGAAGAGGCAAAGTCAAGCTGGGCTCAGACGACAGGAGTTTTGGGTCAGTTTATCCCAGATTCACCCCTCCTAAAAATCACAGGAGACAATAATCAGTGAGAGAAACAAGTCTTTAGTTTAAAAGCTAAAGGTTAGTCCTGGAGGAGCTGAGGATGTTGCCAAGCAACGGTAAACGTTCTAGCCCCGGAGGCCGACATAAGGTAGCGTACATAAAGTAAATAAAGATGGACGACACAGCTCCACTTCCTCCCTCTGTACAAAAATGAAGCCAAAATATCCCGGATACGAGCGCTGCCATCTTGTGCTGGTGACGTCATTTGGAGCAGGAGTCTGTGCAGTTGTGATGTGTAGGGCTGGGCCGATACACTTATCTCCTGATTTGACGCTATCACAATACTTGAGTGCTGATTCTTCAAGTATCGTGATCCAGCATTATGATTTATTGTGATTTTTGTTTGCTTTTATAGCACTAGACCACTTGAAAAAGTTGCATATAAAAGTGGTAAATAAAAAGTGCTCACAGCCTCAGTACATGCACACTGTATGAACTGCGCTACCAGGTTACCTGTAATTCGCGATTTTCTTAAGAATGTGTTTGTTCTGTACGAGTCTGAGTCATACCTGCTGAGATTCAGACACAGCGAGAATCCTGATCACCTCCTGATGTGCTCTGCTGGATTCGATCACGTTCCAGTCACACTGCGACGGGGTCTTAAACTCCAGAGCTCTTAAAAACACAGAAGCAAGTTTTTGGGGGGTGTCGTTACCTGCCTGACACCAGATGTTCACAGCTTGTTTTACTTGTGATGTAAACTTCAAAAAGAAATCTTAAATAAGCTCTGAGATAGTCTGCGAGCGTTATCGCCCCCTTCAAAGCTTTCAACTTCAAAGTTTCTCAGTGCCTTTGTGGTGAGTTTCTGTTACGCTGTGTCTCTGTTTATATGATTAAAAAAGGTGTTGAAGTGGAAGATGTGGGACTGGAAGCTTAGTATAAGCTCAGGTATAAGAAGTTAAAGCAGTTCTATCTACAAAGTCAGACAGCAGTGTCATGTGCACTTTTCCCCTTGCATTAAAATAAAGTTTGCAGAGTGAACTTTTGTTTTCAGGGCAGGGCAGCGCAGTCAGGTTGGTCTGATCCCCCCCTGGTCCCGAGACATAACTGGTGTCTGCACAGGTAGATGTCAGTCAGTCCCAGACGGGACAGGAGCAGGGTCATAGACAGTATTTAATACAGTACAATACTTCTACTCATTGGAGGAAGTGTGTCTAATCCCCTCTGCACTGATCCGCTGTCATGACCGACTCTCTTACTCGACCTTCACCTTCAACACTGCAGCCATATATGCTGCTGACATATATTTAAACTGTAAGAGCAATCATAGAGGACATATAGAGCTTTTAAATGGATAGTTTGGATTATTTTATGTATAGTTGTATGAGATACTTACTGATAGTCAGTGTGTTACCTACAGTTGCAGAGGGTGGCACCTGCACAGAAGCTAGGTGATGTACTGCTGTGGACAGGGTTAGCAACAAAACATATTTTAGCCACTTATAAAAGGTCCACCTAAATAAATCAATATCAGTTTAAGTGTACACTATATTTAGAATATTTTCACCACTTTACCTTGCCATCAGACAGCCTTTTCAAATGTAAAGCCACTGTTATACAAGCCAAATATTGCGCTCTCTAAACCAACCAAACTCCATAAGGTGAAATCAGCACTTTTACCTCACAGAACACAGGAGTTGCTGGTTTAGCGCTGCCTTTATTGGTTAGTTTGCCTGTGTTATTGTGTGACTAAGGTGTTTTAAAAGGATAGTTTGGATGCACAGATGTCACACAGTTAACACAAACAAACAAACAGATTGAGGCCGCAGTACAGCAGCTACTGCTGTGTTCTGTGAGGTAAAATGACTGATTTTGTCAGTGGAGTTTGGTTGGATTGGAGAGAGCAATATTTTGCTCGTGTAGCCGTGGTTTCCCAACATAAAAGGCTGTCTAACTGCAAGGTAAAGCAGTGAAAATATTCTAAATATAGCGTACGCCTAAACTGATAATGATTATCTTGAGTGGGTCTTTTTTCCTTTTGTTGTGGACCCTGTCCAAAGCAGTTCATTGCTTAGCTGCCGTGCTGGTGCTCCTCTCGGCTTCTCCAAACTCAAGGTGTGTCGACCGCCATCCGCTGTAGCTAATACACTGACTATGGATAAGTACCTCATACATCCCCACTTCAAATAATCTGAACTGTCCCTTTAAAACGGCCATCACCCTTTTCCTCTAATGGACGATTAATCACAAGATCAGAAAGTTTCCATCCTGCCAGTTCTCATTTTGTGTTTGTGTCTGTTTCAGATGTCTGAAAGAGACGATGTGACTGAACCATCAGCAGAGGATTCATCTGAGGCTAAAAAAGGTACAAAAACAGGATGTGTTGCTTTTCTCTCCCAAAATAAAATTCAGATTTAGGTATTGTGGAAGCAGAATCAAACGTATTGGTCAAGATCAGTGTGCTCACACATACAATAAAGTGAATTTTTCTCTGCTTGTCAGAGGCAATTAGTCGGTAATAAAAATAATAGTAACACTTTCCATGGAACCCATGTCTATAATGCATTATAAACATACTTACGATATGCTCATAGCACTTTATGTTACACAGATTTTACTAATGCTTCATAACAATAGTCATAACACATTTTAAAACATTTTATAATGACTTAAAAGTTCAAAGTTACAATACCCCATTTTTTTGTCAGGATCATAGTGTGTTATATAATTCTCATGTTTGTATTAAATTATAATTATTTTATAATACACTCTAATTATAAGAAGAAGGTTTAGTCCTATTTTAATGGTGTGGTTCAGCCTCTGGTGGCTTAAATGAGTGTTACAACAACAAACACTTAAAAAGTGACCCTGACCAAATAAAATCAACTACCAAAACAAAAATCTAAGAAAATATTATCCTGGCAAGTTTTTTTCATCTGTTCTTTATTCATAAACAGAAGAGAAGAGAAAACAATTGTAGATCAGCCTTAAAAAATTGATCACCAGAATTATTTTCCACTTGCCTCTCAGGGTTACAGTAGATTCTGAAGACAGGAATTTATTTATTTTAAAGCTTCCTGGGTATTAGGAAGGTGTCCATGTTGTTTTTTATCTAACTGTATCAAAGCCAAAGAGGATAAAAATAGTTCACTCTGCCTCTGGGATTGATTTTCTTTTGTTAAATATTAATTTTCTAAGTTACAAGCTTTCAATGTGAACTTTGAGCAGTATTGTATCCCAGCAGCACGCACCCTCTATTGATGTGAGACACTTTCACTTTCTATGTAAAGTAATTAGAGCCTGTCTGATATATCGGCTGAAAAGAGCCTGATATGGGCCTATCACAGATATATCGTATTGGCATGTATATTTTCCAATATGCATCAATATGAAAACTTTTTACAGAACATATAATGCAGAAAACAATGCTTATGTGACTTTAATTTAGCACAATGAGGAATATTTATGACGACAAGTGGAGCAGCTAACTGGTGCTTATTCAGCTGTTC
>JAJHUR010104760.1:0-14019 GCA_027495735.1 Lutjanus campechanus | reverse complement strand
GATATGATCATAATGCTGTTTTTTAAAATTCTGCTGTCCAAACAAATCAGCGTGACCAAACTGTAAACAAAACAATTTAAAAAAGAGTTGAGGTCTGTGTTATATATAGGCTCAGTTTTGTCTGAAGTAGTGCACAACAGTGGAACAAACGTGATGTAAAGGTAAACATCAATGTGATGATTTTACCTATGGTTATGTTTGTTGTTGTTATATTCAGTGTATAATGATATACACTGATTTTCAGCCTTAAGAGCCTGTGGTAGACCATATTATTATGTTTTAAGTAGCCCTGTGGGAAATCCTTCTGAGTTACTTGCTTACAGTAGGAGAAAGAGAAGGACATTTAGGGTGCAATCTTACAACTGGCGCACAGCAGATGGCGCGGGTGATGCAAGTGGCACTGCCATCTTACACCAGTGCATTTGCCATTTTCCCCACATTTGCAAGTTAGCAAATAAACTTGCGCCTGTCTGTGTGCCCATGGGCAGGAGCTCTAAACATGAAGGTGTGGCCAGACCAGCGTTTTTCCCCACACAGTTGTGTGTCCTTCAAGCATATTTTAGAACAGCAATAAAATGTAGATATTGAAATAAATAGCATGTGTGTGTGTCTGTATAATTACTCTCAGTAATAATGAATAAGTAATTATTAATATAATCATAAAGCCTAAAAAAACCTAATAGACCTGCAAAGTACACCCAGGAAGGGATCACAGCTGTCAGATCTTCTTTACAACATCAGTCAGCATGACAGCTGGCAACTAGCCGGCAGCTGTAGTGTTTGTGTGTTTATTGGGATCCAGAAAAACAAGGATTAAACAGCTCTGATCTATAACATACAAGGTGAACAAGATGTGTTATCTAACCACGAAACCGGCCCGACCTGGGGAGAAAAAGCTATGCGTACTCCTGTCAGAGTCTGATGCTGGTTGGACATACCTGTTGGAAACTTCCCTCAAACTTCAGAAACACTTTACGATTCCCTCTCTTCCACCCACAGTAGTGTTAGCGGGAATTCCAGCCAATAGCTGTATCCGTGTAATCACTGTTTTCCCCAATTACACACTTGCACTCCCCCAGCGCACCTGCTTCTTGGTTCATTGCATGTTACACCCAAAACACATGCATAAATTAACCAAGGCACTTGGTGCAAGAGGGCAAAGGTGGATCTGCACATACCAAGATAGGACTGCTGGAAAATAGGGCCCTTAATGAATTTTTCCTGTCCTCTACCTTCAAACATACCATTCACAAAGATACATTTGTGGGTATTTCTTAGAAAAGGCTCCCACCTGGATTCCTCCTCACAACATTCAGATGTGTAAGCCTCTTTAAAGGACACATAAGCTCATAACATGAATGATGTATGATGAGGTGAAAAATCCAAAACTGCTGTAATAACGCTCAAGTTTTGCATGTCATATCCGTGGGTGTTACAACACAAACATGACTCCAACCTCTCCCTCACTTTTTTCCAAGATAGTCATTGATGAAACAACTAAAATCCATATAAATAGTACTTCATATAATTAGTTCTCCATATGTAAAAACTTATTGGCGAAATAAGATTCATAGCAAATGGCACAGCCATTTCCATATGGTGGTGAAGAAAACAGAAATACATGGCATTCATTTTGATTTGGTATGTTGTTGAGAAGGCAGGCAGCTGCAGTTCTCTAACCCTGTTTCAGGTGCACAGGTATAAGGAGATGAACTCCTACTTTGACTTGCAAAGCAATGTTTTGTACAACCAGTTTGATGAAATTCTTGAAAACTGTTTGAGAGTTATCTATGTGGCATGGATCAAATACCTGAAATGGCAAATAGTAAAATCAGGGAAGCTATTTTCATTTGCAACAATGCTTTCGTTTTGTGAAATATGAATGTGTACAAAGTGCCAAACATTTTTCTGAAAACAATTATGAATGATCATCATCCAAATCATCTCCCTGCCACATCGGTTTGCTTTTCTGTTTATTTGCATGCAGGCTGCATTTGCTTTACTCTGAGATGAAAATCCAACTCAACACTCAGTGAAGCAGATGGAAACAGGCAAATTCAATCAGTCAGACAGTCAGTCAGACAGTGACTGACTAATGGTATACAGGGATGCAGAAACTACTTCTCTCTGCCTGCCAAACATCCAGCCAAGAACACAATGTCTGTTCCACGGACTACTAATGAAGTTGTATACAGCTTATTTGAGTTTAATGACCAGTACACAGTAGTAACAGGTATCTTACTAACTGAATAACCGACTGATTTAATCTACAGATTAGAGATGCACAGATTGCAATTTTCTTGGCTGATTGCCATTTCTGATTTTTCAAGGGTCTGACCCACCGATTCTGATTTTGGCAGATTCCTATTTTCAGTCTGAGAACTATAATTGACAGAATACACAAACCTTTTGTAACTTTTCTTAAATGTAAAATTAAATTGGATGTTCATAAAACACCGACTATTAAATAAAATTTACATTTTCTTCAAAACTGCTACAGGTTACAGCCAGGCCTAAATATATTATTCTTCTAAGAGGGAGCTCAATCACACAAGCTCTCATAGGGAGCATGACTTCCACACGGAAGGTGCAAAGAAACCACAGGCTGCTGTGTTGCAACGGTTCACTGTAGTAAAGCTTTCCAGTGAGAAAAACGTAAGCAGAAGTTAAACAAGTCTGAATGAGAAATTGTTTGAGGTGACGCATCAACACAGATTGTTCATTCTTCGGCCATAACAGGAGGTGAGATTTTAATTGTCTTTCTGTAAACAGTAGTACACTGCTGGATAACATTTGCCTGAAAGAAAGTTTAACATTGTTTGACGCCACCTTTAGCTGCTCAGCTGCTCCGTCTCTTTGTACACTGTCTTCTCTTTATCCTGTTCTTGGAATCTATTGCTAACGCTGACTTCATGCCAGCATGTAACTGAGTGTGTGTGGCTGTAACAAGCACTGTGGCTGTGACATTACCGTCTGTGGTGGTATGACCATCGTGTGGTCAATTTGTGTGAATTTGATGGGTAGAGAATCGGATATGTGACACTGACCAACAAGTAACGCTGAAAACTGTATAGCTATGTGTACTGTAGAGCTGCAGAGATGACCTGACCTACAAATCTTGTTCTCGAGATCAAATATCACATCAGTGTTTCATTGAAGATGAAAATTGTGTTGCAGAATGATCACTCCCACTAAGTGTGAACAGTGTGGCAATTACGCTATCTCTCAAATAATCACAATATGATTTAGACCTAATTTTAATTACTCTTTTAAACTTGTTCAACAGGAATTTCCCTTAGAAACAGAAACCAATAACGGGCCTCATTCACGAACCGCGTGTACACACAGATGTGTTTAAACCACGTGTGCAAACGTTTTAGCCTCAGACCATGCAGCCTGGCTGTCTTCGAAAATGTTGAAACACACTTTTTGTTAAATGCAAAGAACAGCAAAACCACATTCACAAAAACAAGATTTAATAGAGGTCTTGGAAGTGTTTTTATGGTTGATTTATTTGATTTTATTTTCCTTGTTTTTAGGATTTTATGATAAATGTCATGATTATCTGTTTTTGTTAGCCACTTCTGTTGCATTTTATGAATGTATTGTGCTACATTTGATTTATTATTATTATTATTATTTAGTGCTGTCAAAAATATCGCGTTATTAACGCGTTAACGCAAATCAATTTTAACAGCGTCATTCTTTTTATCGCGAGATTAACGTTCATTGTGACCAAGTGAACTTGTAGTTTTTATAAGCTGTGGCCTCGACGACGAATCCGCAGCCGCCACATTAATGTGTGTGCATTTCACAACACATCATGTAGTGAATGGCTGCTCCACCCTAAGGCTGGTAGGTAGTGTATTATCAAGGTATCAATTATTTTAGGCAGAAAGTATAATTTCAGCACTATCAATAATGAACAATAATGACTGAACAAGCCACACTTGATCTTCGTTAGACTGACTGAACAGCCTCAAAGAAATTATATTTTATAATTCTTCATATTTTATTATAACGAAATTCGTTAATTCGGTGCTTTTAAAGTCATGATATTAAGCTGACACGGATCACTTACTTTGTTTGCGGTCAGACGTTACAGCGTCTCCATCAAGGCTGCACGGTGCGTGTCGCTGTGTTAGATGCAGTCGGCTTATTAAAGTCAGTGATCACAAATTAGAATTATATATATTACAAACAACTTTTCATTCATCTATGTTTGGATTGGATTCTTCGGGAGATTTTAGCGTCTGAAATGCATTTAGCGCATTTCATTACCGCCAGCTGATGGAGGTAAATCCGTCCGTATGCGGCATCTCTGACAAATTTAACACAGAGGTAATTTGGAAAAGTATGAATCTAGTGCATTAAGTAGTATGAAATATAACACTAGGATTGTTTTCAATAAAAAACATTTGCACAAAGCAAGCCTATCCACTTTTCCATGTTGATAAGAGTATTAAAATGATAATTCAAGGGACATTTATAAGAGATAAAAATGTGCGATTAATGTGCGATTAATCGCGAGTTAACTATGACATTCATGAGATTAATCGCGATTAAATATTTTAATCGATTGACAGCACTATTATTATTATTATTATTATTGGTAGTAGTGGTAGTAGTAGTAGTAGTAGTAGTCGTAGTGGTAGTAGTTAGAGTTGTTCCAATTCCGATACCAGTATCGGAAATTGCTCCAATACTGCCGAAAATGCTGGCATCGTTATCGGCGAGTACTGCAGTCCAGGGACCGATCTGCAGATCCACCGAACCTGAGCCAGGCCTTACCACAATGATAATCATATCACAGTCATGCAGGCACAGTATGATATTTTTTTATAACATACTGGTATCGGATCGGTACTTGGTATCGGCCGATACCCACAGCACAAGTATCGGAATCAGTATCAGGAGGGAAAAAATGGTATCGGAACATCTCTAGTAGTAGTATCATCATCGGGTTAAAGTCTTTGCTAGATGTCATCACTTTCACCTTCAATATTTGATCCCACTTATAGATATTTCCAGTAACTGCAGTGAGTCTTTTATCTTGAGGTGACAGATCAGGTGCTCCTTGTTCTCCACCTGTTTACTTCTGGTCTATTTTTCTTTTCAATGCATCAACTTCAATGTCAAACCATTTCAGACAAACCATTTAACGGACTGAATGCGGAGAGGAGGCGCTCAGCGCTGGGCAAAAGCTGGTAAATCAGATATAAATAAAACGTCATTTCCTGATTGTTTCACAGTGGTTAAGCTCTAAACACAAATAAACACCCCCACAAACTGCAGCAACACCTGATTTGGCCTAAATGTGAAGTTACAACAACTTCACTGTTTTCTCTATGATACTTTTCTATGCAAACATATTTCCTGAGAAATATGAGAGAAGCGGGCATGTCAGTACGCACACTGCAGACAGCAGGTACGAACCAGTCAGTTTAGAATTATTCTGATTCACAAACATACACACGGTGGTAAGAACAAACTTGGCCGGTGTGCATGTTTCATGAATCACACGATGACTTTGCGTTATTTTGTGTGCACGTTAAGAACATTTTTATGCACATTTCCCCTTTGCATGTTAAAGCAGCACTGAAATGGTCAAGAATTGATTTATGCAGAACAGTTTGTAAACTACAAAAGAGAACACAGCAGTGGGTCAAGGCACTTTGGTAGGAAACCGTTCGGGAAACAGTTTCTGAAAAACCAAACATCATTAAACCTTGTTGCTTCTATTCCCTGGACAGGCTAACCTGAAAATGAACAGCCAAAAATCTCTACATACAGTAATAATCTTGTTTATTAACCAAAAATTATACCTACATAAGCAGTATGCCTACTTCAAAGAAAGGGGAAAACACACTCATTTCCAAACACATATATTAAACCCCTGAGTAACCAGCAGGGGATCCATTGTGTTGCCGTAATGCAGGCTCAGTGGGTGTGAACTGTGGCCATGTGCTCTGTTCAACACAAGAGGGATAATCTCAGGAGCTGACCAGGCAGCAAACAAACTCTGTGGCTGCTGCTCTGAAGTCAGTCACTCTGCTGTTGCTATTACTGCAATTGACACAGGCCGCCGGTGGGCTGAGCACCTTATCAGCAAGTCTGTGAACAAATCAGGAAGAACTTTGCTGTAGCACTACACCAGCTTTTTCTCAAGGCAACAAGAAGGTGAACAAGACAGAGAGGCGACACTCAGTCGAGAGACTGTGGATAATTCAGTATGTGCACCTCTAACTGGGCTGATGAACTGGATTTAAAACCCATTTGACGGGAAAAAAGAAGAAAGGACCCTGAGGGAAAGGGGTTTTACAGAAAAATAATGGCAAGCAAGAGGACGAAAAAAGAAAGATGCAACGCACCAGTGAGTAGCAAACTGTATGAGGGAGGAGAGTGGAAAAAACCTTAGGGAGTGTGTGTGTGTATGACTGAGATGGGAGTGTGTTCCTGGGAGTCAGGTGTGTGCGTGGGTGTTACTGTTGGTAACCAGGCAGGGATTGGCCTTCTCTCATGGGGATGTGGGAGGAGTGACTTAATCAGTGATGAATACAACTAGAGGGAAAAAAACATATATGCAAAGCCCTCTTTCTCACTCTGACAGGGTCTCAAGCTCAGAGAGCACAGCCTCCCAGGTCACTCGCTGCCAAAAACAACGAAGCTATCCTGACGACCAAATTTAGTTCAAACATATAACTGCCCCTGCTGCTGTTGTTCCTGCTGTTGCTGATGATGGCGCAAATGGAAAAGACTTGTGCTCTCCGCTGGACTCTGGATGAACTGTAGTAACAAGCTCAGAGTAGTCATTTAGATAACAATGATCAAAACAGGCGCTGAGGTCCAATGTTCTGCTTCTTCACCATAACAACTACAGACTGAACTGCCTCACAGGTAACTAACTCACCTTGCACTGTCTTTGACATTCTGTCTTTACACACTCTATCTGTGTTTGTGTTCATACTTTGTGTTGCATTGATATAAGCTTTAGATGTCTGATCTAGACAGCAAACACAAACATAAAAGATAAGATATAATCCATAATGAATGTTTGAAATGTGAAATGATTATTGCCTAAGCAACAGACCAGAAGGTTCTTGACAGAGAAAAAAAATACCCCTAAATAAATACACTGGTAACAATCAAGCAGCAAGCTATTTATTATTTAGGTTCTCAGTCGTAGTGGTTTTCCCTGCCGGGAAATCTTGACTGATTAAGAAGATTAGAAGCAAAGACATTTCCATGGAAGGCTCCATGGATATCTGCATCTCTGGTGTGGTTCTCAGGAAAAGCATGGTTTTAACAGGACACGAGCGAGGAGGCTTCACTGATATGGGATTAAGATTAGTCCTCAGAGAAACCGTTTTCCGTGCTGAAGAGGGTACCTGTTATGGAGCTGGTGTGATCCTTTTTTTTCCCCTCTGATTCTCTCTTATCTGCTCATTAAAGAATAATCTGTCTAATTGACATGAAACCACCAGCTCACTGGTTCACCTGATAGTAACTTGTTGTATGCTGCATTGTTGCTGTTCAAAGCTGCGTAATATTGACCAAAATTAAGACTAGGGCTGCAAATTTTGTGGTTGAAAATGTTAACAATCAATAATCAACTGATCAGTCATATTTAATAAGACACAAAACATCTTTTTCTTAGTTTAAATTCTAATTCAAAAATCTAGCCCACATTAGTTATGTAAAATATTAATTTCTGAAGCACAAACAATTTAAACAAACAGAATAATATAACAATAAAGCTCCCGCTCGAAATGGCTGCTCTTGTCCACCTGTCCTTGATCAACACTGGATCACGGTTTTCTCACGGTTTGATTTGGTCTGTCTCATTAGTCTAGAAATGTCAGCAATTACGACGCATTTGTATTCAAATGCTACCCTTCCTATCCATCACTCAGTAACTTATATAATGCAAAAACACACTGTTACCATTACCCATATCAGTTCATTTTTTTATTTTTTTTTAAATAATTATTTTATATCAGTTCATTTTAATAACTGGTCTGTTCTGGTCTTCATGGGTGGAAACTGCCAGTAACTATTGGCTACAGCGCCCACAGAAGAAACATTAACATTAAGAAAATGGTCATGAAAATGGTCATAAATATTTGTTTATGGACTTCAATATCAAAAGTACCTAATATAGTCTAAACCATCATCCAAAGTGTTAGTCTTTTCAATACAAAAAATACCTTTAGGTGGGAGATCAACATAGAAACAGCAGACACAGATTTCCACATGAGCTCAGCCTATTTTTTTTTTTTTTACACAAGATGCAAATTAACTGTAACTTTCATTAAATAATTACAAAATTTATATTTTTCTTCATGTCAACTTAATTACATAACTAATGTTGTGAGAAGAAATAAGTTAACATTTTGCTATGGTACCGAACAGTAATTTATTCTTGGGGACCCTAGGGACCCCAGGTGGTAGTTCTTGTTGGTGGTGGTACTTGTGGCCTCTCCTGTTGCTGTACAATAGACTCTTATAGAGTGTCATTACAATTGACAGCTGATTCAGATGTAGTCAAACAGCATACTTGCTGTCGACATCTGTGGAACCAGCAAGGTATTGATATTTGGATATTGACTCAAGGGCTGCAGTGAACGGGGACAGTTGCCCATGTCTTATCTAAGTTAACTAAGCAGCTTGGGAGGTTCAGAGGATCCTTATGAATATCAGGTCAAATGTGTTTAAAATAACAACAACATACATTTTAAATTACAAACAGATACACTGCAGGGTACTTGTTATTCCTAGGGCATTGCCTTCCTCTCAACTACTCTCCAGTCAGTCTGAAACCTGTTGGGTACCCTCATATCTAATGTTGTTTTTTTACTTCATGTTATCTGTTGTACCTTGTACATGGAGCTGCCAAAGAATTCCTGAGTTTTCAGATTATCTGCCAAGACATGTTCAGTGAGTCTCTATAACATGTTTGAATTAAAGCTGCTAATGCTTTCATTACTGCTAATAATCTTTTGTAATAATGATTGTTTTTCAGTGAACATAAGTTTTATCTCAAGATATTCTTATTTTGTCTGCAAAATGCACTGGTTAATTTCCTAATAACCAGTGACATAAGAAAGCAATGCATAACAATCAATTGTCGGTTATTTTTATGTGATAACTGATTAGATCAAAATTATAACTGATACATTTTCTTTTGATCAACTAGTTGAACAATCAACCACAGTAGCTAATCATTTCAGCACTAGTTTCAATTCATGATCCCAGCAGAAATTAAAATATTTAGGACAAAAACTTCCATGAGAAGGATTATTGGAGTACTCTATAATTTGTCAAGTCTCTGTATAATCTTCCTTTACATTTTTGCCAAATGTTGAACGGTTTCTTTTTATTGGTTTTATTTAGTATTTTGGTTAGGGCACAAAGAAGTTAAAATTCTATACTCTGAAGAAATACTACTTTTAAATATTGTTGCAGAAAAACACTAAAAAAAATGCACTACCAGTTATACATCACATCTCAGACATCACATTAATAGACTAAATTCAGTACACTAAACTACATTTCTTAAAACTGGCTTCATCAATTAGCGCTAACCTACATATTTAACCCTATTTAATATCCCTCAGGGGCTCAGGACCCCACTGCAAATAACCAATCTGGATGTCTTTATTACAGGAGTTTCATCTGTGGTGGTGCTGTCTGGATAGAGTGAAGCAGATCTATTATGTGCCAGCTTGAAGGGACAAAATGCAGCTTCCTGTTGTGCCTGGGGATGAGTATTATCATCTGTTCATTCATTTACTTGAGGGCAAAGATGCCAACTGAGCCCAAGCCCCTAGAGTCTGCAACTTGCAGGCCCTTTTCCACTGAATGTAAAGCTTTTCTTCCTGACATGGAGGAGGGAATAGAGTGGTACCACCGTCGTGACTGTCAGGTATGTTTTTTGTTTTTTTGTTTTTTTTTTTATGTACATTTTTTACTGAATTTCTAAAATCTAACTTGCAAACAATGCAGTGGAGCTAGATTCATCACTCAGGAGGGCACATAAGTAATTATCTCCATAGAAAATTCTGAATAAGATTTCAGTCATATATTTGGTCATTATATCTGAAGACGGAGGATCACATAAAAAAAATCTGTGGTAGCAATATGCTAATAAATTAATATGTGAAATATCAAATATGAATTAATCAAACTGTATACCGACAAATGTGAGGAAAGATTCTAGTAAAAATGTTACATGGGTGACTGTGTTTTAATAACATGTACTGTTAATCCATAGGGATGTAACAATATATTGAATATTGCAATATAAAAATGTCACAATGCCATACTGAACTGTGACAATATTTACCATGATAACTAGAAGAGTGCACCATGACCTTGACCACCAAAATCTGATCAGTTCATCCCTGAATCCAAGTAGACACTTGAACCAAATTTGAAGAATTTCCCTCCAAACATTCCTGAGATATTGCCTTCACAAAAACTGGATGGACATGAGGTCATGGTCACTTTGCGGAGAAGCTACAGATCCACTGAGTACACAAGCAACTGCATGATCCCCTCCCGGCTTACGGCTAACGGGCATAATTAAGTACTCTTTTGGTATCAATATGACCTATAGGGTACTGGTGCCACAATTTTTTAAATTACACTCAGCCCAAAGTGTTAATATATCTTTACTTTTTGTCTACAGGTAGAAAGCTATATTTTGAACAGTCGCCTGCAGTGTTCCAATTTGACCAGAGACCTACACTTCATCACAAGACCTCTGAGCCGTGAGGAGGAGGACTACCCTTTAGCATTTATTGTGACTGTTCACAAGGAGCTGGAGCTTTTTGTGCGCCTCTTTCGGGCCATTTACATGCCACAAAATGTCTACTGCATTCACGTGGATTCTAAGGCTCCATGGGAGTACAAGGCGGCTGTACGGAAGTTAGTCAGCTGCTTTACGAACGCATTTCTCTCGAGCCACAGCGAAACGGTGACCTACGCTGGGTTTTCCCGCCTGCAGGCAGATCTGAACTGCATGACGGATCTAGCAAAGTCCAACATAGGCTGGAGGAAGGTGGTGAATCTGTGTGGACAAGATTTCCCCATCAAGAGCAACCTGGAACTGGTGCGGTACTTGCAAAGTAAAGAGTGGAAGGACAGGAACATGACACCTGGGATCAAGCAGCCGGGGTATATGAGGCACAGGACGGAGCTCCAGTACAGAGAGATCACTGGGTCACATGTAGCTCTAAAAGGAAAGGGACTAAAGAAAGGTCCTCCTCCGCACAAACTGCAACTTTATTTTGGAACAGCCTACTATGCTCTCACAAGGACTTTTGTAGACTTTGTTCTGAAAAGCCGAATAGCCCATGACCTCCTGGAGTGGTCCAAAGACACATTCAGTCCAGACGAGCACTACTGGGTGACACTCAACCACATCAAAGGTAAAATTCCTGCTTTAAACCCACAGGACACCCAAATTCACAATAGCCTTCTAATAATGTTATTCAGGGTTTTCCTTGCGTACGTATTAATAAGCATTTGAAAAGTTACAGAAATTAGTTTAATTGCAATTTGAAATTTTGTCATACAAGTTTTTATACACTTTCCAGATACCGGGTTTGAATTGGGCGAGCCTATACTCAGACATTTATTACAGAAATTGCACAATTAATTCTTCAAACCAATCCTATGAACAAAACCTCTTCACTTCTCTCTTAATCTGCGTCTTTGACTCAGTGCAGAACTCAACAACTGGGAACTGAAGCTGTTATGTCATTAATCCTTTTACCTTGCAGAACATGGGAGATGCTGGTCTACTACTGCAAGTAACATTAGTTTAGATTCAAACTAACATGTGAAACCACCAAAGTCACACAGAGTAACATTAACAACCTAACCCACTGAGCTAGACCCACAACTTCCTGTGTGTCTGTTTTTGTTCATGGTTTTGAAGACAGCTTCAGTTCCCTTGTCAGAAAAGGCTGTCTGAAAGCAAAGAAAAGCAGAAAATACAGTGTACACTTATGCTGATTTTTTTTAGTGGGGATTTTTAAGTGGCTAATATACATTATGCTACTGCCCCCGTTCTATGCAGTGTACCCGTCAATCAAAACATGATCTGCTACCTTTACACAGGCTTGAGAAATGGCCTAAACTACAAGATAAGCTGTTTTATGGACTAGGTTTACTAATAGTTATGAATTTTTATTTCACTTTTGTGGATGCTTAATGAGACACTCAATTTTGATATCATATGAGTATTTTTACTATTTAAAGCTCAATATCCAGAGGCTTTAAATAGCTACAAATACTTGAAACACCCTCTACTTCTGCTGATATCACATTTTATTTAAGTGTTATTATGTTTTGGGGATATTAATGATGTTTAAACAATAGGGGATATAAGATACAGAAACGCAATTAATGCAACATGATTAAATAGCATATATGATCCTTCACAAACTGTTTAAGATAAGATGTTCCTGTTTTTAGTCCCACAACAGGGAAATTTATGATGTTACAGAAGCAAAGTGGATTGCAAAAATATAAAGAAGTATTTTTTTTTTAATTAAAAAGGAACACTATAAACAGGGGAAATAGGAACAGTATATACAAAAAATTATTGATATTGCACACTGAATGATAATACACCTGATTAAAGTAGGCCTACTGAATATTGCACATTGAAATTAACAATTAAAAATTATTGCATCCACAGTATGAAGTGACAGTACACCTGAAAATAAGTACTAACATTGCGCAACTGGTGTACATGGTAATCTCGACCAATTGTCAGTTTTTGTGAGCACATAGTAAATATGTGGTCTAATGAGAGCAGTGCTGGTTGTGCAGTCTGACAGCTACAGGAGAAAAGGACCTGCGGTAGCACTCCTTCGCACACGTGGAGTGAAACAGTGGCTCTTTGACTGTGCTTTTACAACACAGGTCAGGATTTCAAGCTCACATAAGCTATGTGATCTAAAGCAATGTGATGGTAAGGAGGAAGATCTGCGTTTAATTCCCTTTCCGAGGGGAAAAATGGCAATTTTTGTATGTGGCAAATTTTTCTGATGAAGTTACTACTCTTTCCCCAACTTACGTACTTAGACTGGCCTTAAAGAACCACAGCATGGCTGAAGCTATCACACTATAGCACTGGCACATTAGGAAAATGAACAAAACAAAAACAAAAACAAAAAAAAAGTTTTCATGTAATACTACATACTTGTAAGGATGGCATTCTTGTTTGCTTTAAGTAATGCATGCCCCCTTTATCCTGTTTTACCATACACAGGAAGCAGCATTAGTGATGATCACATACTGTATATTGCTCATAATGCTTCTGATTCATAGCTATACTGATCATCGGCAATATTGTATCAGGCCCTGCTCTTCCCCTCCACTCCCAACACATTTACGCTACCTTGGTTTTTGTAAAGTGCAATTTCTCATATTGAGACATGCTTGACTCAAGTCTCAAGAGGTCAAATATGTCGTAAATTGAAATGACTGTTTTCTTCCGACGCCAAATAACAAACCAGTGAGCTATAAGGAAATCCTGCTATTGATCTATACCAAGGAACTGACCTATGAAGTGAAATTAGTCCCCAAGTGCTCCTAAAGACGGTGGGTAAAATGCAGTGGGCCTTTTCCCCTAAGGCAAATCAATAAAGTGTAACAAACTTATCTGTCCTCAGGTGGCAATAAGGTCTATTCTTAATCTACACCTTATGCCTTTTGTACTAAATACTCACAGACTTTAACTGATACCAATATTGATATTAATCGTTTTGTCGAGACATAGGCAATTCCTTAAAAATCCTTGTAATTTCTCTATTATATAGGATTTCAGGTGCGAAAGGCCTGTATTTATATTTGATGTATTTATATTAACCTTCTATCTGTGGGTAATAAATCCTAGACCTGGTTTGGACGGCTTCCACAGATACCCCTTTTCCACCAAGCTGGTTCCAGGGCTAGTTCGGAGCTAGAGCCAGACTTAGCACCAGTTCTTTGGTTTTCCACAGC
>JAJHUR010104752.1:0-32987 GCA_027495735.1 Lutjanus campechanus | reverse complement strand
AGGTGATGAGATGGAGGTCAATCTCGGTGTGAGATTGTAATTGCAACTGAAAAGAAAAGCAAGAGGTGACCCAGAGAGAAAAGAACAAGGGGTGGACCTGACAGCATAATGAAGGCACATTATGAAATGTGCCCTTGAACTGTGTCCATGTGGAAAAGAGACAGCACACACACACACACACACACACACAAACTCTTACGCCTCTGCACTGTTTGCCAGGAGGGTTTCAGTGTGCCTCATCTTTACATTAGGTTTGATTCATTTTCCACCCGGGTGTCATTTCCAAAGAGATTACCCATCAGTGAACTTTGTCTGTCAGCTGCTTGCAGTGACACACTCAGTCATCAGGGAGGATGTATTGTTAGCCAGCGGGTGCAAAGGACAGAATAAAATTGTTAGGGATCAGACATGATAAATATCCAAGAGCTGCCCCATCAGTTCTCATTTTCTCTGAGTGATTGAAGTGTTTTCAAAGTTTTAATATCCATTAAATTCTAAATTCATTGCACCGGAGGAATATAACTGTGAGGAAATGATGCAAAATGGACTGGTTGAATATAGTTAATTTACAAACCCCACTTCCAAGAAGCCTGGAATGTGTAAAACTTAAATAAAAACAGAATGTGCAAATCCGTTTCCCATATTTAATACAGTACAAAGACAAGGTATTCAATGTTCAAACTAAACTTTATTGTTTTTTTGTAAATATACACTCATTTTGAAATTGATTTTACATTTCAAAAAAAGTTGGAACAGGGAAAACAAAAGACTGGGAAAGTTGTGGAATTCTCAAAAAAGAAAAACATCTTTTTGGACTGTTCCACAGGTTAACAGGTGAAAGCTGCGGTAGGTAGAAAGCCTAAAAATGGTTGATTGCTGAGTCTAATCTGAGTTAGGTTTTGTTTGTTCTCCGTCCTGAGCCCCTCCTACCAGATGAGCAGCACTCGCTCCACGCGTGCACACAACAGTATATTGAGGCAGTCGTAAGCGAGCATGGACCGACAGACATCAACTGTGTGTAGAAAAACAGACACCTGACAGTACAAAACAGTGACAGAGGAGAGAAACTACATTTCAAAACATGAAGATTCAGCGTGAAGCTACAGAAGTACTGAGAGCTGAACATAAAGAGACTTTTCAAAGCACCTGTTGTGTCCTGCACACATGAGCTCAGTATCACAGCACTCCTTTGTTTCAGGGGGAGAGAAGGAGGCTTTTCACTTGTTTGGCTGCGGTTGGTGCAGCCCGCTTGGCGAGTCGGGCTCGCTGTGACCCCGCTCCAGAGTCGGTTCATCTTGGGTGCGGCTTGCCGTGATATAAGCAGTAATGGAAATGCAAATCAGCTGTGACAAGGTTTGCACGGTGCAGCCAGAAATGCCAGTGTCAGCCCTGTGTGTACATGTCTCAGTACTCGCCAGGAAAAGTTAATTCTTTCCTTTACATCCCCCCTCTCTTTACTCTCACTGCAGGACTATCAAATACATTTCTCCTCCAGTCAGCAGTCCACATGGACAGAGAGACTAATTGTCTTAATGTAAACAGCACGGTCGGCTCCTCCGTGGTCACTGCTGCACACAGGTTTACAAGCAAATGTGAAGATAAACCCATTTTTTCATCTCAGAGATTTAAAAAACAAACTTTGAGCTCTCATCTGGCTGATCCGCGGCTCTGCAGTTTCTTCATTGTTGCTGCAGAGGATTGAAACTCGGGAGTGAATATGAATCCTGTTTTTAATTCCAAAAGTTTGAAACATACACTGTGAGCTCCCCTCCTGCTGGTAAAGGAGCCGGCATCAATGTGACTCCGGTGTTATTTCTGCCACCGACCCTCTCCTGCAGAGCTCCCCAGCTCTAAGCAGCTGTCTGTCAGCTCTCTGTTTCAGCTCCGTCTGGTCCTCTCGGCTCTCGGCAAAGCTTTGCGATAGATCTGAATGAACTCAACTGAAGATGAAATCAAAAGTAACCGAGTGAGCTTTTTTGGAATGTGTTGTAGGCATCAAATTCAGAATTAGAATTAGAATCCCAACTTTTTTAGGTCTGGGGTTTGTAGCAAACTGTGCGTAACCATAAAGTTGAACTGATGTCCCTTCTTTATACCTGCACACAAGGCTTCCCTTTCTCTTGCCACTGTTCCACGTTCTCTCACTTCTCATACTTCAAACACCTCTATGACAGGTGACAAGAGGTACCACAGTGTTTGAAGTCAACACTCCTCGGACATTTCGCCCACAAAGACCCGATATTGACCTAGCAGGTGAGCACCGGGGTGGCTGACGTGAGCTGTGAAACATATCACGCTCACACCACACGCAGACACTTCCTTTTCACCGCGTATCAGTGACCTTTGCAGCACATTTCATCAGGACTCTCAGAGCAGAGGAGCAGCTTGAATGTACGAAATGGCAGGAGGTCACAAATGGAGACTTGTTCGTTTTAACTTTTTCACTCTTCTTGTCTTTTTTTTATACTCATCCCCATTCCCTTTTGTCTCTTTTCAACCCCGCAGGGCACGACTGGAAGAGCTGAGGATGTTTCTGGAAAATGAGACGTGGGAACTGTGTCCCGTCAAGTCTAACTTTAACATCGCCCAGCTCCATGTGAGTAAAAATCATATCACTGAAGCGAGAAAATGAAGCATGGTACCATTCATTTATTCTTCGCTGTCACTCATCACACACTCCCACCACTGTGCGATTTACATAAGGATATGAAAAGCAGGGGATCCTCCTGCTCAGTGATTTCTCTGCGTATTTGTGTGTGGGTGTGCAAGCGTGTCAGCCTTCGAATCAACATAGGAGGAGGAAAGTTCATTGCACATTATACACAGAAGAAGAAAAAACATACATTGCCCCATGTGGTGTGTATGTAAGAGGGTTTCATTTCCTGCACCCATGAGCAACAGTTAAAAATAAAGCCTTGAATATCAGAACCCAAACCAACACAAACCAAAATGTTGTAGGTATCTCATGGATATGCACTATAATCGACTCACAACATGTTCAGCTCACTTCACCCAAACACAGAAATGATAAATGGAAAGAAAGAGATGGAGCTAAATCAGAGTCTGATTTTTCATTTTCATACATCTTGTTTTTCCCTTCATGCCTGGGCACATTTTGAACAAACACACATGCCCAAGAATCTTCATAATAAGTCTGCTGCCATGAGAATTTTGTATGTCTACAGTGCTGGATAGTAAACAGGCGATGTACATTAAAGCTTGGCTGGCATTAAAAAAAGATTAAAGTTGGCTTGTTTTGAATGCTTGTTTGTTATAGGCATCCAGCTGAGACATGCATTGTTATGACTTTAACTGTTTACAAGCACTGTGTAGAGTTTTAACAGACTGCTAGTACTATGGAAAGTTATATAAATATCAACAACTGAATACATTTTAAAGTAATCTGAACCAACCTTGGCCTCCTATGTTTTTAGTCACAGAACAGCCTGTTGTAAAAACAATCCAGATACATGCACAATATACAATGCAAAATGTGTTAAAATGTGATGATATCTGAGCATTTAAATCCTAATTTTTTTAAATTTTCTTCAGAATTAGTTGATTATGCTCAAAATTTTTAGAATTGTACCCGAATTTAGCTTATTGAGTCTGTTCTCCAACTAATGATGCAGGCATTTCCTAACATCAACTTCGTCACATGCAGCTGTTTTTATTTCTAAAGGTCTTCCCAAACATTGCATACCATTTTTGGCTTGACTGTATAGGATCTATTTGAATTTTTTTCAGAGAAAACAAGTTTTTCTCAATAAATTTAAAAAAATCATAAATCAATAAATTATACTGAAAGGTTTGATTACCCTGCAGGAGACCCCATTGTTGAAGGTCTATGACTTGAAAGGAAACAAAAGGGAGAAATGATGCAAGATTAAGCAAGTGTGCTTACAAGCAGATGGTTTGCTTGCGTTTTTTCCTTTGAGCCAATGCCTACACATGCTAACATGCACCTGACCTGTTAGGTTGTGTTATTCATAGATGTGCACACTGTTTTCTGTTTTGTACCACTAGATTCTACCCAGTAATTATTGCTGATTTGAAAATGATTTGAAAATGCAGCTGTAACACAGGTCAAGTTCTAAAATGCTCAAGTTTCTAAACCTTTTTTTTTTCCTGTTTCCTTGTCCGCTCTCTTGTGTGTCTCTGTCCCATCCTCTCCAATCCAGGAGTTTAAGTTCATGGGCCAGTGTCGTTCTCCGTCCGTTTCCCCGAGCAGACAGGCCGTGTCCTCGGCCAGCCCAGCTCAGGAGGAGCTGTCTTTGTTCCAGCAGTACCTTCAGGAGGGGAACCCCTTTGAGATGCACACTGAGCACAAAGAGGAGGAGACAGAGGATGTGCTGGCATCTAATGGGGTAAGTAGCAAAGGAAAGGCAATAGCAAAAATGCGTCCAATTGATGCCTGCTTAATGGTTTGGAATCACTTGTATTAGTGCAAAATGTGTTTTGCCAAGTCAGTCAGAAAGCTGCAAAAGCAGCTTATAGACATGGAACACAGTAGCAGTTGTGATCATTTACTGCCGATTGTGTCAAGTTGTCAGATACACGTACTCACATGTTTAATTAACAAGGCTACCTGTTGAGGGGCCTTACTAAACAAGTTAATAAAGAGACAACTTGATTAATTGTGGGTCTTTAAGTGGTTTACTGCAGCCCTCAAGCTGTCACCAGCAGGGCCATAATGAACTTTTATTGACGGTGGAGGGCCAACAGTGCAGAACCTGCCATTATTATTATAACACTTTGACATGTTGTCTGACTTACTGTATGAGCAGTTAAATAGCAAATGTAACCTGTGGGGAGATCCAGCAGCAGGGCAAATAAAAAACTTATAGTGTAGAGCTGTATGTAATAATTTAGCATAATTTTTTATGGATATCTTTGGGTCCTCGTCAGGATTCAGTCACTGTCCTCAGCAAAGCAATACTCTAGTATGCTATTTTAGTGTAGTGTTTAGTATCTAGCTTTGCAATATTGGAATCCTTTTTATTTCTTAGAAACACATTTTCTACTCTGTGTTTTGTGTTAAATATAAATAGGCAGCATTTCACCTTGAAAGAAATGTTTTACTACCATTCACTTTTGCTAGCAGCCTGTGTGTCCAGTGAAACTACTAGGCCTTCCACTTTAGCTCCATACATAATTGACAGAGAGGAGAAATCATTATTTTCCATCTTTGAGAGCCTGTTTCACTCAACATCTATTAGTATGCTTTGTCCAACTGCATCTTCAAACCCAGAAGAGACCAGCCTAACTTGATTTTTTTTTTTTTTTAGCCTCTTGTCTTGTCCAGCAATTGAAAATAAGCACTTCTGCTTGCCTGACAACTCTAAATGTGAAAACATAATGGCCACCACATGTATCATTATACTAAACAACAGCAGAACAGTAGCTACTATTGTGCTCTTAAGGTGGAGATGGAGAATCAATCAGCATCCCACAGTTTGTGCTTTAGAAAGGTACTGTTACTGCAGTTTGAAGACTGTATAAAACATGGTGTCTCCGTGACAAACCATTTTGAAGCTCACAGTGTGGTGGCTCAGGGCATTGCCTCCATCCAACCCCTGGCTAATCGAAAAATGGATCTGAGGCTGCTGAATGAGGTGGCTATCTATCAGCTAGCCACCTGTGACGGCACCCATCTGCCAGTCAAAGTGGCCTTGCCCTTAATTATGCATAACTTTAAGCCTTAGATCATTTAAACTGGTGAATTCTATAAAGAATTCAACCCCGTACAGTTATCATGAACGTATAAGTCAGCTACAGAGATCAAAACTGTTTTTGTACCCAGCTGTAAACGTGTTTATTTGCAGACAGCCTCAAGTGACGATCGGAGGAACTGCAGTTTTTTGCATTTCCGTGTTGGCTTCATTTTTCAGCCTCAGAGGTTTACCTGTCTTTATTGCGTTTCTCAGCATTAGTCTATTATAATATAACTAATAACTGTTTTTATTTTATTTTACCTTTACTTACCTTTATTTGCCAAGAAAGCAGCAAAGTTACAAGTTGTATATATATATATATATACATATATTTTAAAATGCAGGCAAACCCATTAAAAACAAATCCATTGCCAGTAGATCTGCTTGCCTTTTCCTTTTTTTCTGATGTGTGCTGGAAAGCCTTGAAAAAACTTGTGTGTGCAGGAAAACAGAGAGAAAGAGGTTTTTAAAAGCTTAGCCTAGTTTTGGATCTAAGGCTGTGGGTATTATATACAAATACAAACATAAAGCATAGGTAAGCATAAATGTAAATACTTGCAAGTCTCAAATGGCACTTCTCAGCTCTGATCGCAGACTGAGGTGTAGTGACACCAAAACACAGAGAGAAGAAAACATCATTTCTGTTAAGGCCTCTGTAGGGTTTAACCAGATGTGTATAGCATGAATACAGTGATCCACTCAATATTGCCTGATACTATGGATGTTACACACGCATGCTCCTCCTATGACTCGTATAAAGTCCAAAATAAGTGAGTTGTTTCTACAAGGCTTATTTCATGAACGAAACAGTATTTCTCTTCAGGAATAGAAAGGAAACATTAGACAGGTGCTGCGACAGATCACCCACTATATATATATATATATATATATATATACATTGATATATTTTCTTTCAGGCTCAACATCAAAAGCAATATTGCACTATCTAACGTATTAGGCTTACAGGAACCCTAGCTTGGCTTGCTCTTAAGCTTGTAATCCTTTCTATATGGCTGTTGTGTTGCCTGAGCTTGTGGTTAAGGACAAAGAAAATATTGTGTTTCAGGGGCACTTCAACCAAACTCTGCTTTTCCTCCTCCAGCCAGTCGTTTCATGGTTATGTACTCAACAGGGCTGTAAGGTGGGGATGTTACACTTCCATTTAATCACAGCTCTTTAACATAATTGGGTTTTACACAGTTTCTTCTTCAGTTGGCAGTTTGTTTTTCCTGCGTGTTATCTGATCAACAACAGCGATTATTACAGTACGATTTCCCCATGGCATCATTTCTTTTACACTTGTCTTCCTCAGCTGGTGATGTGTCAGCAAACTTTCACAACTTCTAATAACGGTGTTCAGCTTTTTCTTTTTTTATCCCTTTTGCTCACTTCCCATGTGCTGTATCTCTTCATTGCACTGATCATACCTTTACGTGACTTCTGTCTGATCTTTCTCTTCCTCTTTTCTTAAGTATGAGTCAGACGAGCTGGAGAAGAGCGTGTATCAAGATTACGACAGTGACAGCGATGTCCCTGAAGAGCTCAAGCAGGACTACGTTGATGAGCAGACGGGTGACGTCCCCCTAAAGAGGTCAGCTCCAAGTCAAATTGTTTTATACCACTCTGAAGACACACATCATGTCTGCTCCTATCTGTTTAAAATGTATGAAAGTAAGTGACCATAAGACACAAAAAGAAGAGACTTGTGTTAATCACAGATACAAAATATGTCCTTGAATCTTTGAAAAAAAAGGAGGTGAAGTCATGCATTATGCCACTTTTTATGCATTTAGCAATGATAATTTTAGCTCACCTCTGCCTAACCCTGCTAAGCAGGCAGAAAGCTTGTATAAAGCTTTTTGTCTGCCCATGAAAAATTCTCTTTCTTTCCACCTCCACCTACGTGATTAGAGACCACTGAAAGACTGTTTAATAAAGACAGAGGAAATCATGCACTCCTCACCATCTTGTGTAAAAGGATCCAGTTTTCATTTGATAAAGAAATTTGAATGTAATTGAGTTTTATATTTGGTTTGTTTTATTATCAGGAAGGCAATTACCAGCAGCAATTACCACCTAAGCATGTTAGAAACTGTCCTTGAAAATAATGAATTTAACTTAGGGGTTAAAGATTAGGTTTATTTTTGAATACTTTTATTTAGTATTTTTAGACTATTACAATTACGATCTCAAAATAATGAGTCAGTATCTCAAAATAATGACTTAACTAAATCATAATTTTGAGATGCTAACTAATTATTTTGTGAATCATTATAATGACTGACAGCATCTTATTTTTTGGCTGAAATGGGCTTCCATAGAGAGAGATGATGCATGGACAGCATTGCAATGAAAATTTGAATTTTATAGAGGAGACATGTTTATATAATACACAATTAGATTTATCAGAATCCAGTCTGCTGCGTAAGCCACAGAACTGTAGAGTCACACTAGACTTCATGATCAAACAAAATTTATATCACATTGATACTTCTGTCCATATTCCCATGCTCCCTTTCTCGCACTCATCAACCTGAGCATCTCTCTCTCTTGCTGTCTGCATCACACTTTAATTGCCAGGTGGGTTTTCAGTGGTTCACACCAGGCTTGAAGTTTAACCCACCACTGGCTATGTGTGCAGAGTTTCACTTGATTTTTGCTCAGTCAGAATCTCAACCAAAGACACTGGTGTCTACAAATTGGATTGACAGGAAAGAGGCAAAGGAGCAAATGGCAAAATCTGCCAGGGCAATGTGGGCAGGGCATCAAGGCCAATGTGGCTGAAGGGCATATGATTTTTTGAGAGGCATAAGGCCAGACTGAGGTTACTATGCGGCCATGACCGTCATGGCTGCCGTGAAATCCCTGCTCTTCTGTGCTTCATAAATAATCACATACATGCTTTTGATGCAGCATGATGGAGTTTTGAATTTAAAACCCTTCCTTGTTCAGTTTATAGTGTTTCTGTCTGTGAACTGACTCTGTGTGTGTGGCATTTTGCGAGAACAGAATCCATGTACATGTGTTTGTGCATATCTGAGAGCTGACATCGGATTTTACAACGGATTTGCATGGGAAACAAGACATACTATACTATTATTGAGAAGCTCCTCATCGCAGAAGCATCATTATAATGATCATGTAATGTACAATGACTTATTAATGGTATCGTGATGTTTGTGCTCAGGGTTGAGTCTCATTACTTCACAGGTCCCACATGCCTGATCATGCTCCCCATGTGTATTAACCTGACATTAGCCTATAGTCACTAAAATGCTAATTTCCCATTCTTATAAGCAGGAAACGCTAATGGTTAATTATTGAATGGATCGCATGGTCACATCCAGAAATTAGAAAGGCCGTGTAATGACTGCTGGTTAATATGGCTCGATGATCAGAGTCAGGGGTCTGGTGCTCCAGGACCACCAGTTCAGAGTCTTCACCAGCAGGGTCCTTCTGTGTCTCCTGCCTTGTGTAATGGGTTCTGATTGATCAATTACAAGCCTCTGACCCGCGCTAAGGTTTTGAACCTGGCCGATCACTGTCAAGGATTAGTGATGTTAACATATATTAAAGAGTCGGTCCTTTCCTCATGAATCTGCCCCACACTCTAAGAAGTAAAGGTTCTTCTGTTGGGCTGAGGTTCTACCCAGAACCACTTACTTCTAAAAAACCCTTTTTTTTGAACAAAGGGTGTGTCAGGAGTTCTTTGTAAGACCAAGTGTTCAATTAAGAACACTTTTCACCCAAAGACCCCTTTTTGAGAGAAAGAGTTCTTCAAGGATTGTTGAAATTTTTGAATATAAAAGGGTTCTTGGTAGAACCCCATGAATGTATTTTAGATAAAACCCTTGGCATATAAAAAGATTACCAGCACAAAATGTTCTCTGTAGAAGCCCCTTGGCGGGTTCTTGTTGGCACTCTTAGAAGGTGGAAAGGTTCTGGATAGAAGCCTCAGAGATGGTTCTGGGGTGAACCATTAAATCACAGAAGAGTTCTCTGTAGAACCTCTCATAGGGTGTTCTGGTTGAAACCTTTCACAGATTGTTCTAGGCATGACCCTTTATGATTGGTCCTAGGTCGAACTCTCTGAAAGGGTTCCAACTGGGAACAAGCCAAAGAACCCTGTATGGTTCTAGTTAGCACCTTTGTTTCTAAGAGTGCACTTTCTCCTTTCTCTCTCACCTCCTCCTCCTGCAGTGTGTCCCGGGAGACCATAAGAAGCAAGAAGAAGTCTGACTACAACCTGAATAAGACCAATGCACCAATCCTCACCAACACCACTCTCAACGTCATCCGGCTTGTTGGTGAGTCACACACACACACACACAGGCACACATACACTCCACCGCTTACCTCTTCTTGAGAGCAGCCCAGGCTCAGCCACAGTGGGTGTCCTCTCCAACCTGCTGAGATTTCCATTTAATCACCGATTAAGCCAGCAGCTCGTCGCAATCGGCACGCTCAGGTTTTCGCTGCTACCTGTGTGACTGATCTGCACTCATAATGGTTAGCCTTCGCCCTGGGCTCTGACCTTTCGTTTCCAAAGAGGGACTTACACTTCTCTTTGACGTGGCTTTGAAGACATTGTGGCCCCTTCCTTGGCAAGGCGAGCCCTTTGGCAATGTGACCCTCCTGATGTGATTTTCATGTGTGAAAAGGAATTAGACGAGCCAGTTATTTCTCCTGTGTGGGTTGTATAGCTGAATATATCCTCAGCTATAAGGATTCATTTAATAACTCATGCTCATCCATATCTGCTGCTATTCTTAACATTTCAAGCAATAAAAAAAACGTCTGTTCCTGTCACTTGTTTTCATTTTCAGACTGTTCATTTTCTGTTCATACAGGACAAAATAGAATCTTTTTTTTTTCTACTTTTATCTCCTTTCCACACAATCGGTGATATTGATTTAGAGCCATGTGGCAAAACTGAATGAAACGCCAAAGTTTGATTCCAAGCAATCACTTCTAATTGAGTCTCGGCAGTTCTTTGATGAAGTTAGATTGCTCCCCTAGTTCTCGGTGCAGAATTCAAGAGAAAGGGCGTGAAAAATGAGAGTGTGAGAGAAACATTGCTGTCTCAGTGGCAGAGCCAGCTAGATTGAGTTTATTTCTTCTTTTCTTTCCTCCATCAGTTCTGAGTCAATGGTAACCTTGTTACACTCCTGTACCTCTTGTACTCAGTGCCTTTATTACCATGCTGCTAAATTAAATCCTTGCCCTCAAGTGTATGCAAATGTAGTGCGTTCCTGCTGAAATGTTTCCCTAAAGGATGTGGTTTCACTATGATTACTTTACTGTAGTTTAACTCTTTTAATCTCCTATAAGATGTATTTAAGAACAGAACCATTACATTCATTGTACATTAATCGTTAAAAAAAGACTTAGGTTATAAATAAAACCCAGTATTTGTGTGTACTGTGTCACATTCTGGTATGCAACCAGGAACAAATTAATCTTGTCCAACAAATTTCTGGTTAACAGTTTATTTTCTGTCATCTTCGCACAGGGAAGTACATGCAGATGATGAACATCTTGAAGCCGATTGCCTTCGATGTCATCCACTGTGTGTCACAGCTCTTCGACTACTACCTGTACGCTGTCTACACCTTCTTCGGACGCAATGACATGGTAATATGACATGGAAATACATAAAAGTAAAGTATAGCACATAGGGGCCCAGTGAGTTGGTTACATGATTAACTTCTCACCATCATGACACAATCTCCGACATCAAACCGCTTAGACATCCATATACATTGTGATCTTCAACATCAACCAACACCATCATCACTGTCAACATAATCATATGAACAACATAAATGGAACACAGTTGTAAAAAAGATCTGAACAGACAGGTCACCAGTGCAGCTCATGTTATCAGTAGGTAGCTTTGTGTTAAGGGTTACTTCCTCATTAGTCCCAGGAGGAAAGAGAGTCGTACAAAGACAACATGTTTCTCTTGTGACTGTTTTTACAGCCAAGTTTTTACATGTATGACTGTCTCCACTGCCATCAAACAAGAATTTATAGCCTTGAGTTCAACACGTACCGACCATGTCATCTACAGTAGTGTTATGGTATTTCATGTGCATCAGTTGACATCTATAAAACACATAGGCAGATGCATAATACAGACAGATGTGGTTGTTGAACTATTGGAGCTACGATGTGGGTGACGAATGTGATGGAATTGTTTTTATGGAGTTTACAGATGTTGACACTGGGAAATGAGACAGTGGTGTATCTTTGATGTGTGAAATGCTGCCTGTGAGCTGGTTCCTGAACTTTGTTCATGCCAAGGAACCCCACAGTGGATGCACATTATAAGACGGACCCTCAATTTCTTGAGTATTTTGTTTAAAGTAATCCCCTCTGAGTAATTTCTTTATTTTTAGGCTTGAAGATAATGAAGTCTTCATAGTCAATCAGCAATCAAACTAGGATCACTGTAAATTACAATCAAACAAAACTCCCCACCCTATTAATTCCCTTGTTGTCCCAACTTCTAAAAAATGTGCTAAAAGTTCCTCCTTTTCCTGGAAACCCCCTACCGCTCATTCAAGGACTCCTGTTGGTCCGTGGACCCCTGTTTGAAAACCACTGGCCTCAAGATTTAACTGCTTAAAGTGCCAACAATAAACGGCAGCATCCCTGTTCTGAGTCTGGCATGTCATTTCACATCTATCTCTTCCTTGATTTCCTGTCATTTTTAATAAAATAGCTTGAAATGCTTTACAAACATATTAAAAACAAAAAAGATGTTCATCATACTGTGCAGGTGTGTGTCACCTCTCACATTGCATCTAAAAATAAAGAAGTGTGTTAACTATACCTGACAAGCAATCAGAAGTAGCTTTTTCCGTTGCAGTTCTATAGTTACATAATATTACCTCTGGTGTTTTAACAAAATTGTCAGAATTTATTTCAAAATATGGGCTTCTGAATTATTTATAAGATCGTGAATTCAAATTATTTATCAGATGATATACAGTGGGATGGGACAAAGACACTGCTTCCATCTTCTGCCATTTCTGTCTGTCTCAGTAAAGATTTCAGTTGAACGATAGGTTACAGTGTGCGAGCTCGGTCTCCCCCACTCCATCTAAAGACTATTATGTCATTTATACTGCGCCTCACAAAGAAAGAAAACAGCATTTGTGTCAGTATCACCCTCGGGGAAGTGGTAATGATAGCAACAAAATGACTGGTGTCGCATCGAGGTAGAAGAGATAAAGAGCTTGAGAGCTCTGTGGGGGCTGCTCTCATACACATTATTGATGTGTGTGTGATGAGGGACACACTGGTTGTGAGTTGACAAGCAGTAGCTTTTCACATGTGTCCGATCTGACCACTGTGGGTCCATGAACAGTACGACAGTGTTTCCACAGGCCTTTATTCATGTCGCTCTTCGTCCATATCACTACATAACTTTTCTTCAACTCCTTGTTCCCTCTTTACACATTTACTGTATGTTATTTATCTAAGTCAAGCTCCTTCCGGCCCTTCTTCTTTTCTTTCTTTTGTGCCGTACATTATCCTTAATATTACATGCTCTGCTCCTTTCACGTAGCATCACTTGTCTTTCATCCCTTTCCTGTCATTACTCCCATGCCACTCTTTATCTCTGTCTGCATCGCTTTGAAACCCCCGCGTTCTCTTTTTTCCACTAGTCCTCATTAAGTGTAATTTCATGAACCAACCCATTTCATGAATAGTCTCACTCAAAGTGGCACCTACAGGAAAATGCTAATGTCCCCATGAATTTTTTAAAAGCTTATGGAAATTGCTGTGCACCTATGCTGGTATTCTGACCTAGGCTCTGCTCTCTTTACACCACCGGAATCAAGATGGAGCAGTCCGACTTCTTCACTTGAGGAGTAATGGGTGGCATTAATATTCAAAAGAGTAAATAGCCCATTATATGTGTGTATTGGCCCTGTCAAATCAAGCTGCACTATTGAGTCTGTCACACATATGGTAGAGATGCATTATGCCCACGGATTCTCCATCGCCATTAATAACTGGGCTTGTCTGCTGCAGAGACTGGGAGACACAGATTTGCAAACAATTTTTTGGACAAATGATTAATGTTTAAAAAGTATGAAAAGCTGTGCCCCATGGGAACAACCTGGATATTTCACTCAAGTGCCTATTCTAAGACGAGACAGAAGAGGGATTTAGTAAAGAATAGAGAATAAGACAGAGAGAAGATAAAGACGGAGGACTTTACAGTGTGACTTTGTTTTAGCAATATGATGGTAGAGAGAAGGGAGGAGAGAGGCTGGCTACTGAATCAGGAAAGTATCTCACACTTGAAATGTCTTCTCTGGAAAACTAGCAATGAGCTTAAAAATAGTTCTTTTTCATTCAGGAATCCTGACTCCCACTGACAGTTCTTCGTAGATGCTATTCATCTTGTATGCACATGTGCAAGTCAAAGTCTTTACATCTTCGGAGTTGCTTGTGACATAGAAAAGAAATAAAATATCCCCCCACTCTCACAATTCTTTCTATCTTCTTTCAGATAATTGTGAAGCAGACTGAATTAAGCCTATAATCTAAGATAACTGTTCTTCACTGGTAGCCTGGTTAGTTAAAGTTGGAGTTACAATTGTATCCTCTTATGCAAGGCTGTTTAACTCCAGGAAATTCCTGCAGCATTTTCCTAAGTTTGTGGACTCAAAAGAAACTTTTAAAAAAGGAATGGTGAAAATCAAAGTGCATAAGTCAAGATTTTGTGACTTTTAAAGGGCATTTCCATCACCAGTTTTAAAGTGCTGAGCTATACTGAGTCATGCAGAGTGGGACCAAAGCACATCAGACCCACCTCCAAGTGGGTTGCATTGATGTCACACCAACTATGGCCAACCTGTGACCACTCCAAACAAGTGTGTGTTGCAAAACTCAACTCGTCTGTGCACGAGAGAAGAAAGAAAGATGTTTTTGTGTGTTTAGCTCTCAGGACTTTTGTAGCTTATAACTGAATCTCTGTGTTTTGAAGTGTAGTTTCTCTCCTACGTACTTTCTGTTATCTGCTTTATTTTGTTTCATGTTCGCTCTCAACTGTATAGGAACCTAATTCCCATAATGCATCTCAGTGTAGCATCTTTCATTAGACTCTCCCTGCCTTCCCCAAGCCCACTTTTTTCAAATCCCACATCAGAAGTTTTAAATTTAAGTCCGCTGTTAAAAGTTTGTAGTTTTCAGTCCACACCAAGATAACCGTGATGACATCAGCAGGGTATCCCTGACGACATCATTAGGGTTTCAAACTTCGGAGAGCTCCTTCATGAGACACATTAGACATTATACAATTGTTTTCACAGGCTGTGTAGTACTAATTGTGATGAATAAACTGAACTTTGAACTATGTTGTTTGTTAACCATACGATCTTTACCATTTTACCATGTGCCCATCTGTACAGTGTACAGTAGGTGGTCTGCTACATGTGACCTGTAGTATTGTCATAGACTCACACAGCTGTTATATTGTTTCCTTTTCTTTTTTTATACTGATGTCAATTTGAATGTCTCGCTCTGCATAAAATGCTTTGAGATGAGAGAGGCCTCATTTATATCGAAGGTTTCAAGAGCTAAATTGTAAGTTTCTAAAAATAGTCAGTCCAACTTGAAAGCCTTAAAACATGTTTGAAGTTGACAATCGAGAAGCTTTGAACTCTTTGCTCTTTGCTGTTCAAGTCTGTAAGAAACAGACAATAAGGACAGATGTGTTACAGAGAGATTTAAAAGGGACATTGTTTCAGAACAAGTGCAAGCTAATGAGTAGACACTAAAGAAGGAAGCTACCATGTATCTCACCTTACTTGGCTGATCTGCTGTTTCTGATTAGTTAGAACAGAGTTTTCCTAAATTAAAGACCATTAAATGTGAGTCAAGAATACTGTAGACTTGTCCAAGAGTAATTCCATCCATTTCCTCCATTAATCTGTTTGTTTTTGTTTGCTTCTTTCTAAATGTTGCCGTTTTTTCAATTTTGCTTCTTGTTTTTCCTTTCTGCTGCCCATTCATCATCCATAGCCTGTCCCAAGCCCCTCTTTGCCAGCTCATGGTGGCAGAGAGGCGGGCACTGCCAGGGTGGTGGGCCCTGCTTGCTTGGTAAGAGTAGATCTCCAGACGTATTATGACTAATACACAAGGTTGTCCCTGCCTTGTGAGTCCAGAATACGAGTCAGCATTTGTTGTGGTGTGGTTGATTTGAAGCCCTTAAGGTGCGCTGTATGATTTGCTTTCTCAAGTGACATCAAGCACATCGGAAAGCGATGTAGATGTTTAGTTTGCTGTGCTTTCACCCTCTCCACCCTCCTCTTTTACCTCTCCTCTGTTATCAACTGTAGCCGGCGTGATTGTCTGATTTTTGATGCCTGCTCCTCCCAGTCCCTCCTCCTTTTTTGGATTAGAGTCGACTTACTAGAATGAAGAAAGATTCTCTCACCTCCGACTACGTGAGATGAGAGCAGATGCTGCCTTGTGTTCTGTGTGTGCGTGCTTTCACACTCTGCTGAAGTGTGTGTTCTTGCAGAGAAAACTGTTTGTGCATGGTGCAGACTTTTAACTGTGTGTGCGTGTCTGTTCTACAGTATGAGTCATCGGGTCTGGGCCTTATCAGCAGCAGACTGAGAACCACACTGAACCGGATCCAAGAGAGCCTCATCGACATGGTGAGACTGTAACTCTGTTCTCTCCTCCTCTTCTTTCTCTCGCTCTCTCTTCTATTCACACTTTTTCCTTTCTATTTAACCATCTCTCATTACCTCATCGCCTGTCTCATCCCCCGACACAAACATGCTCCCTCCACTCTATTCCCCGATCCTCTCTCCTCTTTATGCCTCTGTATTTTCTGCCCATCCACTCTATCCATCCCAACCAAATGTGTGCCCAAAGCCTGTGTCGCCACAAAATGCATTATGGGTCATCATTATCTGGCCAGTGGTCACTCACATGTACCCACACCTCCGACTGTTTAAGTGGCCACATCGGGGTGGATGTGTGTGTTATTCCATTAGCCTCAATCACTACTCCCTTCTGCAATACTACATAGTGACAATTAGCCTGATTCAGTCCACACTCTCTGTACTTTTGTCTGACACTCTGTCTGTCTGCAGTCTGTTACATGATGATACAAGTGCACTGTAAGAAAAAAGAAAAAAAAATCATACATGAATTTAGTGGAATCAACAGATGTTTTCTCATTAACTTAATATAAAATGTATTTATTCACATGAATTGAACTTACAATTTCTGGTATTTATTTTCAGAACACCTCAGAGTTTATAAACATGAGTTCTTCTAACTTGAAGTCTTTTGACTTGAAATGATGAGTTGAATGTACTGTACAGAGTTCAGTTGGCTCATTAAAGACAATCAGCATATTAGCAGACTTCACAGCATGCACTGTCTGAGAGTTAAAACTCTCCCTAGACCCCTCTTTTTAAACATATATGATGGAAACTCGTGTGTCACTAATACACTATGAGATGAGTCATGATTGTTTGTTTTCCCAATAATACAGACACTGCGAAACATGATAAAGGTTATTGTTGAATTCAGTTCTTACCCCTTACATTGAGAATTTAATAAATTCACTAGGAGCAGTTTCACATATTGAACCACGTAGCTGCAACAGGAGCAGCTGAAGCTTAAGTTCTTTGTGTGAAATTCCAAAAAAAGTTGTGACATTGCATAAAACATAAATAAAAACATAATGCAATGTTTTGTAAAAACTTTTCAACCTATATTCAATTGAATACAGTACAAAGACAAGATATTTAATGTTCAACCTGATCAACTTTATTGTTTTTTGTAAATATGCACTCATTCCTAATTTGATTCCTGCAGCACATTCCCAAAGAGTTGAGACAGGGGCATGTTTACCACTGTGTTAAGTCACCTTTTCTTTTAACAACACTCAGTAAGTATTCTGGAAGACTAACTGTTAAAGATTGGAAAGTAAAATTCTTTACCATGCTTGCTTGATATACAACTGCAGATGCTCAACTGCCTGGGGTCTCTGTTATATTTTTTGCTTCATAATGCACCACACATTTTCAGTGGGAGACAGGTCTGGACTGCAGGCAGGCCAGTACCTGAACTCTGTCACTACTAAGCCACACTGTTGGAACACATTCAGAATGTGCCCTGGCATCGTCTTGCTGAAATAAGCAGGAGTGTCTCTGAAAAAGACATTGTCTGGATGGCAGCATATGTTGCTCCAAAGCCTGTATGTACCTTTCAGCATTCATGGTGCCTTCACAGATGTGAGAGCATGCAGCTGTTTTAGACGTGAGTTACTACTGAACGTGTGTTCTCAGCTACAACTGAATTAATATCAGGTTTATTTGACTAGAAAAGTCAGAATCTTTAAAAATTATCTCAGCTTGTCTTTTGAAATTCAGTCAACTTAATAATTGAGGCAGCCTGGACACTAACAAATTGTTTATTTTTACAGTGTGTCATCTCTCGCTTCTGCCTTTCATTTCTCTCCATCTCACACAGCCTGTCTTTGGCCTGTGCTCAAAGAAGCCACACTTGGACTTTAATCTGGCCCTAATCTGCCATGCCACTGAAGTTTTGCTTCCCTGCAGGCGAATATGAAATTCTGTTCATGTTTTGGCTTGTTTAGTGTGAAAAAACAATGAGTTGTGTCCCCTTGAGTCTAATTATGGCAGAAGTATGAGTGAATGGCCCGCTGAACTCATATTTTAGTCATTCTGCCCCAAATTCAAATGTGGACTCAACTTTAACTCATTTCAAAATGTAATTTGCATATGTCTGTTACGTACATTATTATTCAGAAGTGTCCGGTTCTCAAGCTCAAGACACCAGACGGCCGTAGCTCAGCTTTTATTTAAGATAAATATAAAGGCTGGAGCAGCTGCATTGGAAAATAAATCAGCCAATATTCCTCAAATTAGATTCTTATCATATGTCACAAACTGTGACTCACAATGCTCCATCAGCTGTGCAAATGAAAAAGAAAGTGTATTCTTTTCCCATGGTGAGATCCTGAATAATCCTGAGAATCTGTGGGGTTTTCTGTCTGTCTCCTTCAAATATCCTTTTTAATTTCATCCATGCACTCACGTAACACCACAGACCAGGCTGCAACTATTAAATGTGACATTTAGTGTTTTTCTTTTTGGGGTTTGAAACGTTTCTGCAACACTGAGAAAAGAGCTGGCGGTAACTTGATCACTGATTTGGACTGTGTTAAGTGTTAAGGTGACGGTCAATGCCAGTAACAATCAAATAGCAAGCTGCCATGGTAACCATCAACACCACTCTCACTTCTAATGTATATCCCATCAGAATGTGAAGTAAGGCATGACATGATCAGCAGTTTTCACACAGCATCCAAAGCACCTTTTTAGAAACAAAGCATTTATTTGACAGCAGAGCTTTGATAGGAAAGCTGGATGTGATGTTTATGGGTTGGACTGAGGAGAAGGAGAAAACTAAAGAAAAATAAAGCAGGAAGGCAGAGGGAATAAAACTGATAGAAGTCAGAATACCCAGGAAGAATAATAAATGATCAAAACTTTAAATTGTGTTAAGCTGTGTGATGCTGCGACATGTTTGTCTTCCCTCAGGGGGCACTATAGCAACTATTTACACCGCAGTCATATTCTGGTTAAGTTGTGAGCAGTTTTCAAATGTCAGACGAGCTCAGTGCTCAGCTCTGCTGTCTGTGGAGAGTATGTTTATGTCCTCTGAACTGTTCAGCTCATCAGATGGATACAGATGGACAAATGGATGGACTGGCTGGAGAGAACGGAAGAGTTTGGTGTAATGGCATGCAGTTTGGATTCACTGAAGTTGCACAAGGACACAAACAAATGCTTGGGCCAAACTGCCTACTTGTACCTTTGCGTGACGGCCACCTCGCTGAACTGCTGTGGCTTGCACGCCTGCGGGACCACACAGGCAGCGTTGTTGTTGCTCTTCACCTGATTATTTCATGTCTGTGAGATATTCTACAGATATAAACACTGAAACTGGAGTGAGGGATGTCATCCCGCTGGTATGATGTTGATATGACTATCATATCAGATCATCATTGCCAGTATCTTTTGTTGCTGATCCTGTCCACAGCAGTATATTCTTCAAATTGGGCATGTGCCCATAACTGTAGAAAATACTGACTATGGATAAGTACCTCAGACAACCCCACTTCATAAAATCCAAACTATCCCTTTAGCAGGTGTATGCTCACACACAAACATGCACGCACACATACGCACACACACACAGATGCTTTTCAGATGAGCATAATCATATCACTTTGTGGCCATCACAGACTGTGTCCTCAGACTCTGGCTTTGTAACTACAGCCATCCTCTCTCTAATGTATTGGCAAATGCTTTTAGTCTGCCCTTTCTCATATGCAAAACTATTTTAGCTCATCTCGATAAATCATTCAATGTTGGAAAAATGCCCTATTTTCCAAACTAACACAGCACTCCCTATTTTTTCTTCTTGTTTTCCCTCACCATCTCACTCTCCTTCTGCTCTTCTGTGTTTCACATCATGATCTACACACATAAATCTCACAGACACACACTCCTCCTTTAAAAGTGTTGAAACATATTGAATGTGTACACCTGTTTGAAAAAAAAAAGTGTCTACTTGTATATTGTCATTTATACCAATTTATATGCAGTTTCCATGGTTTTATTAGATGTGAGCACATACGCACTATAATTCCCTTTTTTTAATAAACTGCAGGTGACTTCACTCCGAAATGAGAATGTACATATATTTACGTTGAGTACACAAATGCACTCCCCCTCGCCTGCATACAAATACGCACACCCACACACTCCAGAGACTGCAGCAGGGTAGACCTCATTTGTAAACAGATTATAAAGTTAATTGCACACTGCATTTCAATTGAGCCACCGAATCCTTGCGGTTTTGTTCCCCTGATTTGCCGTCGCAACTGTTTGATCCCAAAACCAATGTGCTGGTAATGACTCCGAGTCCCATATGAACAGCAGCGAGATTCCATCTCATCTTGTCTCAGGTACCGGGTGGCTTCAGCTTAAATTGGGAGATCTGCAGGGAAAAAGTAAAAGATCATCCCCTCGTTTATGTTCTATTTCTCTGCCTCCGTTATTCTTGATTACCTCACCAAAACCCCATCCCTCATCTGGGTTTGACAGCTTCCATTTCGAGTTGACTCACTTTTTGACTTTGAATGTTTCATTGAGAGTGTTTTGAAGGTCGCGAGGTTCGGGAGAAACTTCTGAGAGTGGCAGAGATGTAATTGCTTTCCACATTTTCCACAAAACACTTGTTACATAATGCTTAATCACATTGCACTGTCAGCAGCAGCAGTTTCAAGTTCATATTTGTCATCTTTACCTGGATGTGAAGCTTTACTTGAAAGGCATCAGCTGTCGCATAAAATAATGATTTGCATACAATCCTTTCCCCAAAAAATTCTAATCCTCCGGTGAAATTGCTCAGGGCAGGTTAGATGACAGTGCCATATCAGAATAATGCCATGAACATCCGTGGCCATATTGTCGCTGCCAGAAAGTTCAGCTGTGACAGCTGTTGAGAGCCCTTGCTGCAGGCAACATTGTGCAAAGAGCTGCCACAGTCGAGCTATTGCAAGGCCACCTCTGGTTCACCATCCTTCACTTCTCTCAGTACTTGAACCACCAGTATTTACCCTTTCAGTCAGCCCATTTTTCTCACTTGTTTTTCCAACCCTTTCTATCTCATTCCTCTCATTTCTTCCCTCCTTCCACTTTATCTGTTTGTCCTATCGCCTTCTCCTTTTTAGCAGCTGTGTGCCAGTGATTACATGCCTCTTGACTCTCAGCATAAACAACTGCTTGTGTCGTTCTTCCCAGTTTATTGCTGCTTCCCACTGAACACACAATGGTGTGTTTGTATGTGTATTTAGACCAGTGTTCACCATCAGCCCAGTATTTTCTCCTGATTTGAGTCTTCCAATTCTGAAGTCAACCCACAATTGTGTGATGAGCTGATTAGATGTGTCTTTGTTTGTATTTGTATACATTTGCTTCTGGGTAGTGTGACTCTGGCTTTTTCAGGCTTGGCACTAATACCGAAATGAGAAGCTGGGTAATTTCTGTGTTGGCACCAGTGATCTGGCAGTGAAGAGTGCTTGCAGAGACATACACAAATTTAGACACTAGTGCCAACTGACACTAGATTTTTCTTGGGGTTGATGCTGATATAAAGGACAAAAAAAATCAGATATTGAGATATCAGCAGATATTCTTTATTTATATAAAATCCATAACAACATCAGGGCACTGAAACGGTATTTATGATAATTATAAATAATTCTAAATTAAAAAGACAGATGCTATTTGCACCCAGGTTGGAATAGCCAATGTGGCTATTTACACCCAATTTGGAATAAGCAGTGTGGCTATTTGCACCTGCGTACATATAGCCTAACATGGAAGAGACAAACCCCAGGTCTCCATAGCCAACAATGCTATTTGCATTTGTGGTGAAAACAGTTATTGTGATTATTTGACAAGACAAACTGTGATGTTTCCTTAAACTTAGCCAGGTGGTTTTGTTTCATAACCTAACTCAGTAGGTTTGTTACCTAAACATAACCAAGTAGTTTAGTTGCTTATACCTCAGCAAACTGCGACTGAAATCTAAAAATACCATTGGCACATAATTTCACACTTGAATGTGTTGCTATAGCGAAAATAAGGGGTTGGGTGTGAATAGCCGAATAGCTGCTGTGTGCCTATTCTCACCCAGGTGCAAATAGATATTCTGATTAAAAAAACACAAATATAGTACCGGACAACATATAACCTACACCAGTACTGATATAGAACAACAGACAAATTAACACACATGCATTTTAGTCCTACTGTGTCACTACTGCATTTAATACTTGCGGTCCCACACACTTTTCACACTCTCTTTCCGTCCGTCTCTCAGTAGCAGAGTGATAATCCCTGAGCATGTGTTGTGGTTGTGGTTCGCTACACTGGCTTGGCACAGCTAACACACACACACACACACACACACACACACACACACACACACACAGCATCTCATGAGAGGCACTGTCTAATGTCACACACACACACTACATTTTCTTTCACAGTGAACCCAGTCATTAGTCCTGCTTCCCTCATGAGGGCACATCACTGTCCAGCCTGGTGTCTTTGTTGTGGCCTGCTGTCTCTCTGTGAATGGTGAAACGATCTAGAGGGGATTGCCTTTTGACAGGGATTATGGATCATAATTAAGCTCTGTTGTGTGACTGTTTATACTGTAGCTGTCAGGATATCACAAGTATTGACATTTTGCTGGGAGAACAGTAGAACAGACGCACACACTTTCATTGATACGCCCAGCTGCAGGTCACGCTCCTCAGCTGTGGTGAGACAGCCAATCCCCATGGATACGGTAACTCACGCTTCCTGTCTGCAAAATCTTGTCAACTCCTGACGATGACTCATCACATCCCCCAGCGTGACTAACATGGTGATGAGCAGAATTATGCACTTTAATTGAAATCCTCATTCTGCATTCTCCTCTTTACACTTCAGTTTGGTACATTCATGTTTCTAAACTCAAGTAGTTTCAAGTTTTTTTCTTCTTGTATCTTGGCATGTTTTGTCACATCAAAGCAGGTGCAGCAGCCATGGGGAAAGAGATAGGTTTATAGGTGCCAGGCGATGTTGCACATAATAAATGAAGGTCCTAATTCCGTTTGACATTCATCTAATGAGAACCAAATTTCTAGTATTAGAGTGACAAAGAGGTGCAATAGGATCCACTTGACAGTAATTGCCGGGCGGCCCATCCACTCGACTTGGCCATAAATCTCTATGGACTGGATTGGAGAGGAGTAAGCAGTCAATCACGATAGATTGAGACACTTTAACTGAGAGATCACTTTCAACTCCCAGAGCTGGGCGCTTCCTCCATGACAAGGGTGATTACAGAATTATCAAGCTCTCAAAGTTTACTGAACCTTTCAAATTAAGGAACTTTTTTCAATTTTGCAGGGAATAATATTTGAAAGTTAGGCCTTTTTAAGTTTTTGCTGGCAAGTAGTGGTGTTTGAACCAAAACATTGCAAGTTAACACAGTCCACTGCTGAATTTTTACATTAATGTGCAACATTTTGGTGTTCGACCTTCATCAGGCAAACTGTTTGTGACAATGAGAAGCCATCTTAAATTGTCAGTGGTTGCTAGTTTGCTTACTCTCAACATTTTTGGTACATGCATGCCTGTCTTGCAAGCCTGTCTCACCAAATAGATGTGTGAAATCTTCTTTTCTTTTGGAACGCTGGTGTTTGAATGGTCCAATTCTTAGCCTAAAGCTCCCTCGCTATTTGAAAGGTGCCAAATTGTTAACTTGGTGCCTTCACCGTGGTCCTGGTTTTTGCTCCGAAATGAGCAAGCATTTGAGAAACAAAAAACAGTGTTTTGTTTTTTGTTTTGTTTTTTGCTTGAATTGTTTGAAGGATCAATTATCAGAAGTGTTGTAGCTTTTTTCTGTTTGTTTCAGCTATAGATAAATACTGATGCTTGAATGTGAAAGTTTTAGAAGTTGCCCAGTTTTGTTGTATCAAGAGATGTGTTATGTGAATTTTAAGGTCACTGAAAACTTGGTTTCAAATCCAAAACCTTTGAAATTTCTAGGGCATAGAATTGACAGTTGATCCTTTTTTTTTCGTAGCGTATCAGAGTAATCTGCCATAAATCCCACGTGTTACAAACATTGACAAATAGGAAAACATAACCCTCTTCTAAGCACAACTGCAAATGTGGTGAAATAAAAAACAAAGGATGGTGCTGGTGCTGTGATGGGGAACTGTGAAAAAGAGGAAAGGTCACTGTCGTTTCTTCTTTCCTTTTTAGGCTTTTCCAAACGCATGGCCATTGTTTGTTTTTGTTTACATTCTTGTTCCTGGAAGTCGGTCCCTAGCACCACCTTCCCAGGGAAATCATACATTCCACAAAAGATGGTGAGCTATGATTGCTTAGGAACGAAGGTGTTGTCTGTCATGTCTCTCGCCCAAGAACTTAACGACTCTATAATCGCCTAATCTGACATAGTGACCATCGTAAGGCAGAGATATGTTGTGTCATCTAAACCCATCATAGGCTGGAAACTGTCATCACATTTTGATTTACATAATGCTAAATCCTGATTGGTACAAGGAAGAACGTGACTTCAACCTAGTGAGAGGAGTACAGACAAAAATCTTTCTTGTTAAAACTACTTCTAACTTTGGTAGATTATGTGATCATGTAAGGCAGCGTTACTCATAGTAAGAAGCTGTTTAAGAAAACAGGTTTTCAGGGCCTAAACTGTTTAATTGTATTTGCATATCTTTTCTCACACTGGCCACTTATGCTGAGGACTATTTCCTGGCCGTCCCCCAGGTCTATCTTAACTTACTCTACACAGTTCGAATGATGGATCTGGCAGATTTGATGCTGAGAGGGTGCTCCCGTCTCTTCTCAGGTGTCTGCTGCTGACAGATAGGGCCCACCTCAAAACTACCTCAGGCTGTTCCTCAGAATTGAGCTGCACACAACAAATCACCCAGTGGACGTGTAGGGAAAACCCAATGATAAAATATGGCTTGACTCAGCACTTCAGAAAAACAGAGAATCTGTGCGAGCCAGGGAAACTGATGGTCTGCACTGCAGACTGTGGCTACTTAAGTGTAATGAGGGAGCCAGTAGATATAGTTTGCTGTATGAAAAATACTGGAAGTTAGGTTTAGGGCGGTTTTGTGTTTAACAAAATAACAAAGAAGTTATGTTAAGTTGGAAATGGAAGAATTTCCTATGCAAAATCTAAAATACACTACACAGAGATGAGACCGGGGATGGAAGTTGGCTGGGTTTTTCCCTGTGGACCTGAAATCCTCCATTCTTTATTCTGATTGATATATAACTTTAGGGCCACTGTCTCCCTAAAAGGTATTATGGGGAAGAAATTACATGTCCCCAATGAATACCATAAAGCAAAGCGGAATGTCATTATGCTTGAGTCCTAACACACACAATTATTGTACATATACACACACAACATACATCCGTCTATCCTCATTAAGTATAATTTTTCAGCTGGGTAAATATCACAGCATCTTGTCTTTGATCCGAGGGGAAAAACAGCAGGGACTGATAGTCATCAAACTACTGCTATATCCCTGTTTTTCAGTCTTATTCAAAGCTTTGCTCTTATCTGTTTTCAAATCCCTCCCTGGACGTTCATTTTTGTACATTTTCTTTTCTTTGGGAATTCCAGGGCTTAATTTCTAATCATTACACTGGGGTAGATAAGCTCCCTGGCTCAGATGCTTGATGTCTTCATTCTTAACAATGCTGTTGGTCCACATGGGGAAACCATTTTGGTGTTTACTGCCTTGCAGACAGAAACAAAACATGTTTTCACTATCGCCTGTCCACACAATGCAAAGGTCCTCAAGGACACTGAAGTCAATGCTCGGACTGTTCGGCAAGCTGTTTTCTTTCAATGACTTGATGTTTGTAAAACTGACAGAATCAAGTAATGAAATCCTTACCGAAGGCTTTGGGATTATGCTGCTCTCCAAAATTCCTAATCAAATTATGCTTTGGCTTCGAATAAATGTATTGGCAGTGAAATGTCTGTTAAAGCGCTGACATTTACCTTCATTTTTTTGTTTTTGTCTCTTGGCATGTCTTTATTTCCTACAAACACCAGAAATATCTTTTTATATTTAACTCTCACTGAAAGGTGCCCGGCGTACTTCCACATTCAGATTCACTCTTCTTATTAATTATTGATCGTCAATGAAGTCTTATCAGTGCCTGACGGTAAGAGCACAGACTTTACAGCATGACTTAGAGACCGTTGTATCCAGACATGAAAAGAGAACAAAGACTGGAAGAGAATAGTTTGACCTTAACTGATGGAAAGAAGAAGGGGATGACACCACACAGAAGACCAGAGGCCACCGTATTGTAGAAACTTCCTATCTTAAGTCTTAAGATAATACGAGTTTAAGATTGGGATATTTTTCCCAATTTGCTTTTACAAAATCAAATCCCACGTAACTTGTGGAATTCTGTCTTATCTGACTTCACCCTATCTTATCTCAGGTTAGGAAATCATAAATATTCAATCCAACATTTCTTATAAACTTTTATGTCTGTTACCAAGCAACCAACACTACTTTTCTCATCCTGCCGAGCAAAATAACTTTGTAGCTGTTGTTGTTTTTGTTTTTTTTTATCATTGAAACATACGTTGATACTTAAACGTTGATAAAATGTTGATAAAAAAACGGAGCAAAAATGACAGGCTCTTAATTTGAAGACAGATGAGTTAGAAGTGTGGGTAACGTCTGTAGAGAAATCCAATTATAGAAAGAAATTTACAACAACTGGTATCCATTGGGAAAAAACAATAAAAAAAAGAGCAGCCATATGGATTAAACAAGTTAGCTTACACTATCATAAGTTACTGTTAGCAAACACTACTGTTAGCTAGTTAGTAAGTGAGCCACTAGAAAATTGAAAGTCAGGACAGCTTATCAGTTATCCTAGATTTTGAGATGTTAGGATATTTTTTGCAATAGGCATTTTCTATTTTCAGTTAGGATAGGACCATTGACTCAAGAACTGTTAATCTGTAATGTTTTTTTTTTCCTAAATCAGGTCCTAATCCTCATTACTATGGTTACCAAACAGTTCAGATAAGATCCGCAAGTTAGAAAGTTTGTGTGTGGCCCCTGAAGCACAGAAAGCTTCTCAGATGTGTTAAAGTACTGACACAGACACATTTGGTTTGTAAAGAATGGCCTCTTGCCAGTATTAATAACATTGTAGGCCAAGGTTTTGTCGAGTGTATTGAGGTTGTATCAAGTGTATGAAATAATATATGAGCATTAGCCGGAACCCAAAAGGATGATAAAACAAGAAATTATTAGATCTGTTGATGCAAGTCATATGTTTTCATTTGTTCCCCTTAATTGTAATATATAGTTGCCTTGGAGCAGCATATTTCTTTTTCTTCAGCATTAGAAACATGGTGTTAACTTAAATCTAGCACTTCTTAATTGATGGTTTAAATTGTGCTGTCATTACACCAAAAAGAAAGAGAAAGAGAGTTTATTAACAATAGTGAGAGTCAAACTAAATGTCTTAAAATCACTTTCTCACAGCATAATGTTGTCAGTGACAGAGCATTTAGATTCAGTATGTTATTGTTAATGTGTCCATGTCAGTACAGAAAGAGACATCACCATGAATAGGTGTCTTTTTCTTCAGCTTTAAGTACAGTGAAATGTATCTTAAGTCATTAAAGTGCCCCTTAGTTATATCTGATGGATTTATATTAACGTCTTGTAAGTCAAAGGTTTGAATTACTGTAACATTCCCAGAGCATTACTTTAAGTGCTATCCAGGGGCAGAGAGGTCTGTGTTAAAAGAAATCAACAAAAGATTTGAACTATCTGTCTGTCACTGGGAAGTTTTAGTCTCGATTTTACTCATCATTTAGCAAAAAGGTCTTCAAATGGTTCATTAACTCAAGGGCCACTTCTATCTGAGCACCAGTGCCAGACAGATAATTAAAACACGGTGAGCTCACAAAGAAAAGAATTGTTCTCTCCCTTCAGTCCTGCTTTTTGGCCCACTGTTATGTTACTTCAATTCAGCTGATACTGAGCACTCAGACTCCCACACAGATATTTCCTTTTTCTCTAATACAATGGGCAGAAGTAGAGTTTTTGTTCAAACCTCTGCGGTGAACTTTGATTATTTTTCATATGAAGCATTCATAGTGTAATAAAATGGAGGACATTAACTGTTGATATGGATAAGGGAAATAGAAAAATTCTCTGATATGGTCTCCCTTATAATTTTACAAAGTCCTTAGCTACTTGAATGCATGCAAGCCTTGTTAGCTGCTTTCTTGAATTTAATTACATGTTCATCTTTAAAGAGACCTGGCCTGCATATTTGCATTCATAATTACTCATAGGTACTCATACTCATTCTTCTCTGGGTACTTGCTTAATCATCACAATTATCTGTAGAAAAGAAAGAAAGACCCAAAATATGTACATATTCATGACACACACCATTAGCTTACAAAGCACATTACTTACAAAATAAATGAGACACAAATGACTGTTATTACAATAGTCATGCAATGGATATTAGCTTTATTCGTGATATGTTGTGGACCGTCTTCCTCAGCTTGCATATTGCAAAGAAATGTGTATTGATGTCTGTATGCAAGAGATTAATAAATATGTGCCAACACTGTTACCTATTTATACTTGAATGCAGTCTGGGTGGCTGCATTGGTGAAAATATTGAGATGTTACAGTAATGTAGAAAAGTTAATCTTTTGTAACATGTTAGTATTTTTCGGTGATTACTTTTGTCTCAAACCAATAATTTGAATTGGGGCATTTGCTTCAGGTGTGGGTGTAAGTATCTTAATTATTACATTATCACTGAACCTCCTACTAGCTCTGCCCTAATTAAATAATTTACCTAATTGCATAGATTACGCCAAAACTGTTAGATGAAAATACTTCACACCCACTATTTAAACGTCGGTCTGCTCCTGTGTAGTAGATTAATTTAATGGATCTTTTAAAGAAATCATATTTAATTTTTCACTTATAAAGCCATTAGAGGAGATAGAATTGCAACCACTTTTGTAAAAAGAATATGATCTGTATTTTATAATCAAAGGAGGACATCAATGAACATTTTTCAAGCACCACTTAAATGTAGCAGGTTTCAGTGAGCCTCCTGGCTTTCTTCAGTCAGTAACTTAATTCAGCATCTTTCGTGAGTGGATTGCTTTCTGTTTCTCTGTACAGGTAGTGAACAAATTGTACCCTACAGCGAAGCCCGCTTGTAGGATGCCAACCTTGTTTATTACCCGCAGGGCTTGAAATTGACTTTTTGCCTCACATGCTAATGTGGCTGTCGGTCTTTAAAATAACCAGCCTTTCAAAATCTTCCCAAACAAAGCATATTATTCATGAAAAGGAATCTAATTCAAAGACACTAATGGGATCTCATCAACTTTTTTTTAGTCATACTTTCATTACAAAATATTACATTTATTTTGTTCACATTATTGGTTCATTTGAACTAAATAGACAGTAATTCTGCCGTTGATATCACAGAATGAAGGAAGCCTCATGAGCTGTAGCTGTTGTATATTAGTAATAAAATATAGCTCATATTTCAAAAGTGCACTCAATCAAGTGCAGGATGTAACCCCACTATTATAACTTACATTTTGATTAGTAACTGTAATTTAATCACATACTTTTTTGTCAGTAACTGTAATGGATTACATTTATATTTACTTTTTAATTTAATTACATGTAAGTAGTTGCATGGAGGTAGTTACTCTCCTGAGTATGAATTCTTAAATTATGGCAAAAAAATATGTTTCGTGAGGTCACCATGACCTTGACCTTTGACCAACAAAACCTCAGTATTTTATCCTCGAGTCTGAGCATCCCTGAGACCTCGCATTTATGAGAGTGGGATGGACATGAAGTCACAGTGACCTTTGACCACCAAAATTTAATTGGTTCATTCTTGAGTCCTTGTGGACATTTGTTCACAGTTTGAAGAAATTCTCTCAAGGCATTCTTGAGACGTTGGGATCCCCCAAAACCATAATGCCTAATGTTGTGAGCAGTGTGGAGCCATAAAATAGGTTTTTCAAGGTTTTCAAAAACTGTGAATCACAGAGGTCCTTGAGCATACAGTCATGATCGTGCACCAAAAAATAAGGCTGATGGGTCCAGTAGTATGTGAGATAATCTGCGGACAAGCTCCAGGTCTGTTGGTCACGTACACACATACACACACCCAAGCGATCGTATGATCCCCTCCAGGCTTTTGCCTGGTGAAGATAATAAAGGCCTGTTCATGGGGATAGCAGGTGTGATTTTCTTTTACTTTTATCGTGTTATTCACAATACTCTTATTGCAACACACAGTCAACTGTGTTTGAGAGTCACATGAGTCAGTGAGTGATAATAATAAGCCTAAAGTTAGATTAAATGTTTACTGTTGTCATAGAGACAAAATGGTCTAGCTAGACCTATTATGGAAATATTCTTACTTTCCATACAGTCATTTTTCTCCTATTGTTTGCCATGGCTCACTTCAATGCTTACACATGATGATTCCTTTTTATCTTCATTTCTTGTGTTTTTCCAGGGGTCATTCATTGCCGCAGGTTCTCCGTCTGTGTTAAACTCAGTCAGAAGTTGATGATTATTTGCATAAGTACTCTGAGGTGAAAGTCTTCACAGTGAGAAATGAAAACAAGCATATTTTCCTTCCCAACGCCTGCCAAATTGACGTCAGGCATATAGAAAGAAAGCCGCCTCTCACTGTTTGTTAAAAAAAAAAAAAAGTTGTGTGATTGATGGATATCTGCTGAGTGAATACTGAGTGTATGTGCTCAGTCTGTGGCTCTGACTGTGAGACTGCTCTGGGAAATGCAGCAAATGCAATTTGAGAGCGTTTCATTGTAGAACTGTTTTACCATGCTTGGATGCACATGACATATTTTTTTCACAGAGGAAATCATTCATATGATTGTAATAATAAAGTCAATGCAGCGTCTCAAACTGCCAATACAAAATTTATGTTCATTTTGCGTTTGTCTGAACTTTGATTTCTTTCCTCTATTTTCTTTCCCTCATTGTGAATAGGAAGCTATTAACACTGAATCCACCCTGTAAGGGGTTTAATGTCACCCGCTTATGTCAGCTTGTCAGTCTTAACATAATGAGTATTTACTGAAGCATGATTGCAGGTAGTGTATGAAAGATTAAATGAGTGCCTTTAAGGCAGTTATATGTATATTTTCTGGGAATGCAACCAACAGTTATTTCCATTATGAATGAATTAGCCTTTTCTTGTGTTTTTTGTTTAGGTCAATCATTTGATTTGTGAAATTTCAAACAAATGGTGAAGAAATGCCCCTCAATTCCTCCCAGAGCCTAAGCTGTCTTGTTTGTTCAACATAAAAGATATTCAGTTTACTGTGACATAAAACGGAGAAAATGAGCAAATCCTCTAATTTGAGAAAGTGAAACCACACATTTTGTTTTTTTTCATGATTTTTGCCTGAAGACTGACTGATAATTTCTCCGTCCATCGACTATCTGATCATTTTACCTTCAGTATTTCCCGTGAATTGTAATTTTTGATTTACAAGAATATTTTATACACCACTACAGTACATACTATAGCCACTGATAGATACTGTAGACATATAGATTTTTTATCTGTGTCAGGCGTAAGTATGGAGGGGATCATGTGATCGCTTGCATGTGTACGTGAATAACAGATCTGGAGCTTGTCCACAGCTGATCTCACACACTACTGGACCCATCAGTCTAACTGTTTTTTTGTGTACAGGTCAACCTTGGAAAACCTTTTTTTTTTATGCCTCCTCGTCAGTAACAGCCACGGCCAGAGGCATTATGTTTTTGCATCATCCCATTCTCGTGAATGCAATATTTCAAGAACACCTTAAGGGAATTTCTTCAAATTTGGCATACATTTTCACTCATGAAATTTATGAAATGTCAAGGTCAAAGATCACTGTGACCTCACGTTCATCCCACTTTCGTGTATGTGGTATCTCAGAAACGCTTGAAGGTAATTTCTTCAAATTTGGTACAAACGTCCACTTGGACATAAGATGAACTAATTAGATTTTGGTTCCACAGAAAACAGGGTACTACCAGTGGTGGAGAGTAACTACTTATATAACCAGTTACATGTAATTACACTAACATTAGAGGTTATATCCAAATATTCTTTGTGTGTTGCCTGGTGGAGATCTACCCTCTGCTGAGTGACCTCTTCTAGTTAAATTTAAAATGCAGTTAATTTGCCAGAAATGGTTCAGTAGTCACTCTGACAGCTGTCATCTTGTAGCAAATATTGAAAATCACCATGGAACAATGATCATCAGTCTTTGCAACAAATACACTCCACTCCACTCTGGAAAAACAGTTTCACTATTTATCTCAGTGGGACAGAAAACCTGCTGTTGAGGTTTAAACTCCTGAATATCTTCAGCAGCTGCAGGTTCTAAATCAAATGACGTATGACCTCTTCACTATAAGTCATGCTATATGGAAAGTTATTTTGCCCCTTGTATGACTTTGAAAAATCTATCACTGATGCTTAATTTGTCCAATATGGCATTCTTTTGCAC